>JARFYF010000063.1:18940831-18950922 GCA_030265395.1 Rhina ancylostomus | reverse complement strand
CATAGCATGCCCACAACTTCCTAACCTGTACGTCTTTGTAATGTGGGAGGAAACCGGAGCACCCGGAGGAAACCCACGCCGACACAGGGAGAACGCACAAACTCCTGACAGACAGCAGCAGGAATTGAACCCGGGTCGCTGGTATTGTAATAGCGTCACACTAACCACTACACTACCGTGCCACTCTATGGTCTATGGTCATAGACTCTTCAATCTCTTAATAGTTCTGTTTAACAGAAGTCCATGAATCTTAGATTTAAGACCTACCATCAAATGCCATTTATGAAAGTGAGGTCCAAACTTCCAGCAGTCTTTCTATATATGATCCAGATTACCCTGCTTCCAAGCAAACACTGGCACCGGCAGGAACGGCAACCTGAAAATATATCCTTATGTTTTTGCAGAACATGTAACCACTCCGTAGAATACATTCATTTGATCTGTAAGTGGGACACAGAGTATTCAGCTGTCACTTTAAGCTCAGTCTCACTCCTGCTCTGTGGATTTTTATACTATATCAATAAAGCTCAGTGGGAACGAGAATCAGCATCTCATCTTCCCCCTAGGCAAATTGCATCCTTATGGACCCCATATTGAATTCAACAACTGCAGGTAACTTGTTTCCTCTGTCAGCCAATTCTCCCATAGGACATCAGCCTATAACATTGACTCAGTATTTTTCTCTTTGCTCACATCTCCTGCTGAGAACTTCTTGACAGCTCTGAATCTCACAGTCAGTATATCTCCATTTGTTTGGGCCACTTCTCCCTAACTGGCAATAACTTTAAAACCAGATGGCTTCATCGACACCTTACCTCCATGGCAATCCTGCACTCACCCTGTCAGAGCTATTTCCTTTGTCCTATCCTTTCCTCCTCACTGTCTCTACAACTTGCTTCCACACTTTTACAGTTCTGACGAAGGATCTTTGTTCCTCTCCCCACAGATGCTGCCTGACCCACTGAGAGCTTCCAGCATTTTCTGTTTTTATTTTTATTTCAAATTTCTCGGCTCTGCAGCAGCTTTTTTTGATTTTCAACACTGAGTTCGACAACTTTAGATACTTAGTTTCACCAACTTTTACCACGCATGTTCTCTTTCTTATAATTGCAGATATTTTTCTGCTTCTCACATTTATACCTCCTCAAGACCGACACTATTATTAACTAATCCCTACCACATTCTTTCCATCACCATTTTTGGGAATTCATCTTCACTGCCCTATCTCAGACATGTGCTTGTACTCTCTCCTCTCCTCTGCTCTCTCCACATCTTCAAACTTGTTTCACCTTTAACTATTTCCCAGTTCTGAAAAGAGGTCATCAACCCATAACGTCAACTCCTTTTTATTCATCACAGATACTACCTGACTATATCCAGCATTTTCTGTTTTATATCAGATTCCCGACATCTACAATAATTTATTTCCAGATCTTTATGTTCACTGCTGTCAGTACTCTACATTCTGTTCTCACCTTCACTATTATTATAGCCCAGATTCATGCTAGAAGTCAGAATAAAATTGCCTTTTGTGTCTGTTGTTTGCCATTCCATCATCAGACCTCTGCAGAAAGATCGAAGACTCTCAAAGCCACAAAAATATGAGAAGGGATTGGAGAGAAGGCTATTTAGCAACAAACCTCAGAATCAGCTTTATTATCACTGACATATGACGTGAAATTTGTTGTTTTACAGCAGCAGTACGGTGCAAAGACATAAAGCCTATAAATTACAAAAATAAATAAATAGTGCAGAAAAAAGGAATAACGAGGTAGTGTCCGTGGGTTCATGGACTGTTCAGAAATCTGACGGTGGAGGGAAAGAGGCTGTTCCTGAATCATTGAGTTTAGGTCTTCAGGCTCCTGTACCTCCTCCCCGATGGTGGTAATGAGAAGAGGGCATGTCCCGGATGGTGAGGGTCCTTAATGATGAACACCGCCTTCTTGAGGCACTGCCTCTTGCAGATGTCCTTGATGGTGGGGGGAGTTGTGCCCGTGATGGAGCTGGCTGAGTCTGCAACCCTCTGCATCCTCTTGCAATCCTGTGCATTGAAGGCTCCAAACCAGGCTGTGATGCAACCAGTCAGAATGCTCTCCACTGTACATCTACAGAAATTTATAAGACCCTTTAATGACATACAAATCTCCTCAAACTCCTAACGAAGTACAGCCACGGGCGTGCTTTCTTTGTGATTGCATCAATATGTTGGGCTCACACCTGGAGCAAACTCATCTTTACCATCACCCGAGTGTGATTACAATGATAAAAAGTACTCCTGAACACAGTGCTACAGCCTCACATATTGAAACTAATGCTGTGTATCTCACTTCTAAAGTCATAGAAGTGCATACTGTGTCAAAAAACATCAAACAAAAAGAGAAAAACACTGCTAAACTTAATTTGGTGATGCCATTCTCAGATTGCAACTTCTGACTTGGGCTGATATTTATGCTTTTGATTGAAGATTGAAATCCCTTCTCTCCAATCACTTTTTTATGTGTTGTTGGATCCATGGACATCACAGATGTGCCAATTAAGCCCAGGACACTCTGTTGAATAGCCACGTTAGACAAATAAAGCCATCACATCTAAGCTCTCATCAGTGACCTTCACCAGGAGAACAAAGAAATATTTTAAGTGGCAGCAAGTCTATTATCTTCTGACAGTGGCCCTGTACGAGCTTCCAACAACCAACTGGGATTCTATTTTCCCCACAGAGTGTGAACAGATGCCCATTATTCTGTACTATCCTGCTTGGATCTGTTTGAAGGCTGCTATTTCTTTCAGATGAAGCATCCTCGTGGTTGATTGATGCCCACCACAGGAAAACCACTGCAGTTTGGAACCCCCTCGGCATCAGTCTGTCCAAGAATCGAGCTTTGGGAGATTGAAAATCAATGGCATTTGGTGTAAGGTTGGCTATGTCCATTGCATATAGTTGGCAGCTCTCAGACTGAAAGAATATATTTATAAGCTGCATGACCTACTGAGTGTTTCCAATAATTAGTGCATATATTTCAGATTTTTAGCACCTTTTTTTTCAGCTTTTTAATTGGTAATTGGTTTATTATTGTCACATGTACTGAGATACAGTGAAAAGCTTTCGCTTGCGTGCCCCCCAGACGCACGTAAGTATATTGAGGTAGTACAAAGGGAAAAGGAAAACAGAATGCAGATTGTAGTGTTAGAGTTACAGACAAGGTGCAGTGTCGGCAGACAAATAAAGTGGAAGGGCCATAATGAGGTAGATTGAGAGATCAAGTGTTCACATGGTAGTGTAGCATTTTCTCTTTTTGTTTGACACAGTATGCACTTCTATGAATTTAGAAGTGAGATACACAGCATTAGTTTCAATGTGTGAGGCTGTAGCACTGTGTTCAGGAGTACTTTTTATCATTCTAATAGTGGTTAGTGTAACACTATTACAGTGCCAGTGACCTGGGTTCAATTCCCGCTGCTGCCTGTAAGGAGTTTGTACGTTCTCCCCATGTCTGCGTGGGTTTCCTCCGGGTGCTCCGGTTTCCTCCTACTTTCCAAAAACGTATAGGTTAGAAGTTGTGGGCATGCTATGTTGGCGCCGGAAGGGTGGCGACACTTATGGGCTGCCCCCATCACATTCTTAGCAAAGCAAAAAGATGTATTTCACTGTGTGTTTCAATGTACATGTGAGCAATAAATAAATATCTAAATATCTATCATCTCTCAGCTTCTTACATCACTCTCTTTTATCCTCCCTCCCCCACACTCCTAATCTTCTGCCTTCACCTGGACTCGCCTATCATTGGCCAGCCTGTGCTCCCCCTCTGCCCACCTTCTTATTCTGGCTTCTGCCCTGATGAAGAATCTCGACCCAAAACATCAACTGTTTATTTCTCTCCTTGGATGCTGCCTGGCATGCTGACTTCCTCCAGCATTTTGTGTGTGTGTCTCAAGAACAACTGCTTCCCTTCAACCATTCTTGAACCAGTCAGCACAACTCTAATCATTATAATACTATGGCACTTTGCATTGCAATGGTCTTTGTATTTTTTTTGTTTTAATTGTGCTTTTTTTCTAATAATAGTGTTTTACATGTTTAACTTATGCTTTTCTTGTGAATGCTGGTTGTATAATGATATGTGCCTGTGATGTTGCTGTAAGTTTTTTATTGCACCTGTACATACATGTAGTTGTGCATATGACAATAATCTCAACTTCGACCTTTTGACTTTGACAACTCATGTTACATTAAAACACCCATCAGCTAAAGACATACGTGTGTCTGTGTGGAGAAAGATGCAGGATGCAGAGTCTTGCAACAATCATCCAAAAACAGCAAGGTTAAAGATTCCAGTGCTTGTTGCAGTATTTGTTCCATAACATTATGGCCATGTGCATGTGCTCCTTCAACTTGGAGACACAAGAGACTGCAGATGCCGGGAATCTGGAGCAACGCACAAAAAGCTGGAAGAACTCCTCCAGCTTTTTGTGTTGCCCCTTCGACACACTTGGCAACTTTAAAAGCGTGCATGTGGTCCTAGGTGAACCAGTTGAAATGTGCACGGGAAATGGCAGCACAGAGGATCATTAAGCAAATGATTGCCATTTCAATTGCCTGGCCATGGTGGTGGTACAACATTTTGGAAACTTAAGCTAAACCAAATTCCCTTTCCCTGTAGCCAACAGTGGATTGGAAGTAAACTAATCATTGTAGAGGACCTTAAAAGATACTGAACAGTTTCTCATTTTTTACTGTTCACTTGCTTGACTTAAAGAAGACTTTGAAAAATATTGAAGGGTTTTCTGGGAGACCTGGTTAAAACTATCACCAGCATTCAGTTATTCTGGTAACTCTTTGTCAAGCTTCGCAATTATGCTGTGACGCACTTCCTTGTAGGCATCCCTCAGAAAGGCTGTGCGTAGTCTGCAGGAGGACTGGGAAGAAGACACAAGGGGAGAGAGAGAACAGATCAACAGCTGTACAAGGAAGACACAGCAGGGACATAGGAACATGGTGTTGTTCCCCCTCATTGAGAGAAAAGGATACCCCTTTCTTCTCCAATCTCCTTCACCAGGACTACATCCAAGAACCTCTCTGTCACTGAGCCATCCTGAACTATGCCCTGAACCATGCACTTTGCATCAACCAGCCAGCAGAAGAAGTTGTATAACGCTCAATAAAAATTGTATCTGATCAGGCGATGCTGGTGGAGAGAAGAAAATTGAGCCATTATTACAGATGGATAATGTATAGTAGAACCAGCCAGTTGAGTGCTAAAACTATTCTTGTTCCAATATTCCAGTGAAACTCCAACTTTAACACCCCACATTGCTCTGCTTGCTGGTTTCCAGGATACAAAATTGCTCAGACACCTGCAAGTCTAGCACTCAACCTTTCAGACTTCCTCATTAACACAGAATCCACTTGGTGCCTGGTTTCACTCTATCACTAGAATAACTAAAGGCTACCTATGAATTGAATGAGAATTTCATATCAGATGTTGAATAGATTTTTTTGCAGTCAAACATTTATTTCAATGATCTGAATGGACTTGCTGTCATGGGTCTACATCATGTGAAATTTGATGAATAAAGTGCACAAACTAAGCTGATTGTCAGGGACCTAATTAAATGTGATAGCAATTGAAGAGTTAATGAAAATAAGATCCAAACAAATATCACAATATTATGGTAAGACTATCTTCAAAATAGTATATATGTGACATCAGGTTCAGAAATAAAATGTCAAAGATCATTTAAGGACATAAAGTACGGGGTGAAATTCACAATACGCAGGTCACCTGATTTGTAGCCTTCAGAACAACCATTCATTCTGATACAGGATCTAGACCATGATGCTAATCTTTCACTACTCCTTGTGTGTTTGATTTGTTAATAAATTAAGCAGGTCATAATTCTCTAATTAATAATTCCTTTGCCTTTTAAGCTAAAACAATAGATTTCCTGAGTAGGGAACACCTTGCATTCCAAATTTTTAACAAAATCAAACTGAAAAGTTTGACCCTTTCTCCACCAACACTGCTTCACCTGCTGGGAATTTCTACACTTTTGCTTTTCACAGCCTCTCAGCCTCTCTCCCTCTCTCCCTCTCTGAGGTCTTCAGTTACAGGGAAAGATCAAACAGGTTAGGATTTTATTCCTTGGAGTGTAGAAGAATGAGGGGAGATTTGACAGACGTTTACAAAATTATGAGGGCTATAGCCAGAGTAAATGCAAGAAGGCTCTTTCCACTTAGATTAGGAGAGATAAGTTTGAGGGGACATGGCTTTAGCGTGAAAGGGGAAAGGTTTAGGGGGAACATTAGGAGGAACCTCTTCACTCAGAGAGTGGTGGGAGTGTGGAATGAGCTGCTATCTGATGTGGCAAATGCAGGCTCACTCTTAAGTTCCAAGAATAAATTGTATAGATATGTGGATGGGAGAGGTCTGGAAGGTTATGCACTGGGTGCAGGTCAACAGCACTAGTGGAATAATGTTTTGGCACAGACTCGGAGGGCCGAATGGCCTGTTTTCTGTGCTGTAGTGTTCTATGCTTCTATTGTGTGACCTGCTGAGTGTTGCCAACATTTCAGTTTTCAGATTTTCAGAAGAATTCTGTTAGTGTATTTGTTAAGAATAACATCCGCCTGGAAATTATGCAATTGAAAATCAATTTAAATGAGAATAAATCATGTTTGGGAACAGTCAAGGTCAAATCCTGCCAGATGGGAAATTTAACCTGGCACTTTATATTGTGGGACACCCTTGTTACTCCTATACAATTTCTGCATCAGAGACACATGCCATTCGCCTTGCAATGCTTCTTCTGAAGGGGAACTTTGATCACATTGCTCTGAGGACCAATGTGATTACAGTCCTCACCACTGCAATTTTGCTTTAAAAATACAGTTCTGAATAGGGAATCCCTACCCATATATTTACTGCCACATCCCTCAGCATGAGGACAACTCTCAACAGCACCAACCTCCCAGCCTAGCCATTGGACTCCCTACCCAGCCACTTCCGCCACAACCCTGTGACACCTACCTCCTTTGCTGTTGCTTTTATCTCTGTAATCTGCATCCTGGTCCAGCTCGCAATGCCTGTGCCAAAATTACCAATAGCTCTGCTCTTCATCATAGACTAACCACACCAATCTCTCCAACAGAAGAACATTGTCCAATCCCGTCCTTTCCACGAAAGCCAAAGATTGTCTGATTTTTATTTCTCTTCCCCAATAGCAAAAGGCAAATCCATCCACTCCCATCTCTAAGAAGACTCTGATTTCTCCAGTTCCTCAACAAAAGACCTTTCAATTATCCCGTTCATTATCCTACCCCACATATACCATTTCAGTGCACCTTTTTGTATTTTCCAGGCAATGATCTTAAAGCAAGCATTAGTAGAAGGAATTTGTGGCTAAGCCTATTTCCAGTGGAGCTAAGGCTGTGGGTGGCATAATCTATGAGACTGATGTTAACGATCAAACAACCGATTGGTGGAGAACATGATCTGCTCAGCTTTTGATGAGCTAATAGGATGTCCAGCCTATTTTGATATCCTGGCCTGGGCTTCTTTATTGGGTTCCCAATGAGGTGCAACTCCCAAATAGACAACACACTGCTGCTGCTCTCAGGTGCTTGGCCAATGAAATATATCAAATCTCACCAGGATGTAAAAGATCCCATGGCACTTCTCAAAGAACACAATAAAGTTTCCAGTCAAATGATTACAAAACAAAGTTTGATTCATTCACTTGTTACTGTTTCTGGCTTCAAACCAGTTTGGGATCTCCTGAAAAGGATGCGATGGGCACAATAGAAATGCAAGTCTTCCTTTTCTTCAGTCCAAAGATAATTTCCTCATTAGTTTTTCTTTGGGCTCTGCTGCTTGGCAGTTGGTCCAATTGAACTGGAGCCCTATCCAGCACACAGTTAAAATAGTATTGTGGTACTGTCACAGGACTTGCAATTAATGTAGTAGGAAGGGGAGGGAAACCAAGCTCTAATGGTAGTGAGCAGTTTAGAAGTAATTAATGTGATTAGAGCAAAAGGACTGGAGCGATTAATGAAACTAAAAGCAGACAAATCCCTTGGACCTGCTCAGTTGTTCTAAATTTGCTAACTGTTTCGAGGAGGTAGCTGCAAAGATAATGGATGCATTAGGGTTAACTTTTCAAAATTCCCTAGATTCTGGAGCCAGCATATTGGAAGGCAGAAAATGGATCAATGCTGTTTTAGGAAAGGAGAGAGAACAAGGACCAACCAGTCTAACATTAGATTTTGACAAAATACTGTAATCCATCATTTCTGACATGATATTAGGAGACTGGTTAAAGAAAAGACAGAAAACAGAGGGTGGGAATAAAAAGATGATTTTCATGTTGGCAGATTGCCATGAGCAGGGATCCACAGGTGCTGGTCTTTCAGCTATTCACAACTTATACCGATGATTTTTCTGGAAAAGATGAGGAATAGCATATCCAAATTTGGGAAAGTTATAAAACCAAGTGGGAAGATGCGCTGTGTGAAGAGCATGAAGAATCTGCAAAGGGATGTAAACAGGTTAAGTGAAAGAGCCAGAAGGTGGCAGATGAAATAGTGGGAAAATATGTGCACTTTGTTAAAAGAGAATAACAAAATGTTTTTCAAATGCTGAAAAACTGGTATATGTTGGAGTAGAAAGAGATCTTAGTTTGTGGGTTCATAAAATACAGAAAGGAAATGTTCGAGCAAATAAAAAGGTGAAAGGCCTGTTGGACCTTTTTGCAAGGGGATTGGAGTGTGAACATAAGGAAGCCTTGCTGAGATTGTACAGGGCTTTAGTGAGACCTCACCTAATGAGCTGTGTGCAGTTTTGATCTCTGTACTTGAAGAAGGAATACTTATCTTGGAGTCAGTGCAGCGTAGGTTCACGAGGCTAATCCAGGGATGAGAGCATTTTTCTTTGAAAGAAGATTGAGTAAGATTGGCCTAAACACAATAGAGCTTTGAAGAATGAGAGTTGATCTTATTGAGATGTACAGGATTCTGAGATGAATTAATGGGACTGCTTCCTCAGACTGGAGAATCTAGAATTAGAGAGCATAGCCTCAGGATAAGGGGCTGGCCATGTAAGACCGAGATGAGAAAAATCTTTATGCATTGTGTGGCAAATCTTTGGAATTTCCTCTATCAGAGAACTGAAGGTGCTCGGCCATTGGACATTAAGAGTATGAGAGGATATGGGGATTAGGCAGAAAAGAGGATCATCCATTATCATATTGAGTAGAGAAGCAGACTCAAGGGGCAATAAGGCCTTCTCTTACTTCTACCCTTCTTATGCAGTTCCATGTCAACTATAGGATCCTGAATCATATAGATTAATAATTCTGCTGACAGATTCAGCGATGCACCTTGGTTTTCCAGTGGATGCAGCTGGATAAGAATGGTGGTAGAGTGGAATAAAGCAGTGAGACCACCATCTGCATCTCAACCTAGAAAATCGTGTTGGCATTAACACGACAGGTAGCACACATTTGGTGCACATTCCACAAAAAAATTGCAAAAGGCAAAAGAATGGTAAATGTATTTAGCGCATCAATTTTTGCGCTAAAACAGGAGCTGTGGTGTTCTTGTTGGAACCTTTATGCAGAGCTCACAGCTGCCACATCACCACTGTGCTGACTGCTGGAATGCACTTGAAGGACAGGTAAATGGGAATGCTGTAGATCAGTATAACAGCTGGTATGGTGAAATGAAGGGCCTGTTTCTGTGCAGTACAACTCTGTCCCATGACTCTGCGATTCTCTCCACAGTGCCACAGTGCAGTGTCAGGAAAGGGTCTTCTGGAGGTGGGCAAGGGAGCCTGGACTGTCCTGTAATGAACTCACCTGAATAGCTCCAAGCTATTGAGTTGTAAGGGCTGATCAACTTGGCAGGCATCACAACACCTTGCATTGATGTTGCAATCATGAGGGGAACTCCTAATGGTGCCTGCAGATTTGATTTTACAATTGGATCCTGACGCTATGACTGGAGAATAAAGGATTCTTTAATTCTCATCTTTTTGCTCCTTGTTTCATTTTGTTCCCAATAACTAAAGGTCATAGGTTGCAATCTTATTCACCAACTT
>JARFYF010000063.1:18630500-18647159 GCA_030265395.1 Rhina ancylostomus | reverse complement strand
AATGTAGAAAATAAGCATTGAAGGAAAGTTAAGCATTGTCATTCATGAGATGAAGGGAGATCCACAAGATACAAGAATGTCCATAGGCTAGATGTTGAGATAGCAATAAATTGAAATTTCTATCTGATTAAAGGCTTATGTTATTAATACCGAAATAATTAAGCATTGTAAAGATGGAAGGGGTTGGTATTAAATGCATCAAAGTCCTTGTGGATCTTGTACAATAATATTCACTTAAAAGTTCAAAACCAGAATACTCGTGGTACATGACACAGGCAACAAGATAGTAAGTCACCATATTCTGGAGAAAAGTGGAAGCAGTTAAAATAAACAGGAATGCAAACATGTTTCAAAACATGATAGATCATCATTAAGAGACTGAAGCAATAGCAAAGGGCAGTGGTAAATCTATAGAAAATTTTTAAATAAGGTGAAGATTCAATTGTAGGGAATAAAACAAGATACATCATTAAAGGACTAGAAAGGAGCAATTGGAGAGCAATTACCCACCAAAATCTCTTTCAGATGCTAATTGACTTATTTCCTTCCCAGATAGAGCTGAATAAGTATTTGTAGTTTTATTTCCCTGCAGTTACCAGTGCTGTATTTGACCTGGGAATTCACCAAGTTGCCACTGGATGCAAAATGATCCATTCCTTACATTGGTGAGGAGAAAATATTGGTGGCCATCAAAGGCCAGGACAACTAGGCACTTAGTGGAATTGGAACTTTGATAGATGGATAAAAATAGCTAACCTTTATTTCCAACATTTCATCAGATGCTAAGTGATTTCCAGCTGAAGAGCTTTTTTGGGAAATTACATGAAGGATTCCATCTTGTGGATAGCAAGGACCTTGCTAATAATAATTTAGAATATGTTGTGTGGAGTATCACAGCCTTGGTTATCCACCCTCTATACTGGAAGACATAATTGAAATAGGAAACAAAAGGTGTATAGTGTACTTGCATTTAGGAGGAAACCGAAAGGAGAAAGGAATAAATAGGCAGATAAATGGTTGCAGTTTGTGTGTAACCACCAGCTAAACAGAATGTCATGTTTCTCCACTGGACCTTCTAGGTAATAGTTCCAAAAAAAAAGTGAGGATTAAACAGTAAACTACTGAACTTTGCCTTTTCATGTAAATTTCTATATAGGATAAAGTTACAGAAAATTTACATTTACCTGGACATCAAGATCTTTTGCTTGATTGTTAGCAACACCTAATAGTAATCAACACTTAATACAAGGATACAGTTTTACTAACACTAGTATCACACCATGCAACTCACCCCAGTAATGTCTATGTGGTGATTAATAAGAATGATGGTAAAATGAGGGCTACTGAGCTCAAAGGATGAAAAGAAAGGAAAAAAAAGCTCAAGCTGGGCCATTTTGTTTGAACTTGATATTGCTATCACCCATTATCCGTTCAACTACTACAGAATGAAGACATTCTAAATTTTTACCTCAAGCCTGGAGATCCCCATGTTACAACTAATCCTGAGACACGGGTTGCAATATTCTTAGAATTGCATGGATCTATTTGCCTGCCAAGCACTTGGGGTACCAGATTACAATAGGGTTTCAAAACAGGAGCTCTCTTAATTAAAATACAGGAACTCTTTTGTAACTCTTATGTACCTGCTCAGATTGCAAAACTAAAACAGTTCATATGAGATGCTATGCTTAGACTAAGGGGTGCAGTTAGCAGTTAGGAATCTGTGAATTGCAGGAAAGATAAATGTGATTTTGAACCACTGCCAGTGGGTGTATGACTGGCAGCACTAAAGCCTACAGAAGGCTACCTGTCTGGATTAGAGGGATACTAACAGATGGCCACTATAATAGAGATACACAATGGGACTAAGAGGCACAATGATAATTGTCAATCTAATTTTAAAGTTAATAAACTGATGGGGATTGTCTACTATTTCGGTGCATATATACCAATCCAACAAAAAGAGTCATGCTCCAAAGGCCTAATGATTCAGGCCACATATAAATTGGGGAGGTTCATAAACACCAGTATCTTTTGTAACAAAAAATAATTTTATGTGGCATAAAGGTTGCTTGGTTTACAAGGTATTGATCAACAAAAAATTAATGAAGGTAGCTGCATGGAAAAGAGTGACTCAAGAAGGGTAGTTTTCAAGGAAGTGCAAAAGATTGGTATCCCACTAGGTTTAGTTACTTGTAATAAAATTTGCAAAGACGTAACTCTACTCAGAGTACTTCCTCCCATGGACAGTGGGTTACTTACACTGTTGTAGATCACTACGCATTAGACAATGGTGAAGTGTTTGTCAAAGTTCCATTAATTCAGTGCTCCAAATAAGAGAGAAGAGTAATATTGGGTTGGGTTCCTTTCAACAAGCAAACTTACTGTCAAAATAACCACTGAATAACTCCACATCAACTCATCACTCAATGGGTCTCGTCAACATTTAGTTGAATAATGGTTGGAATTTATAAAGCCACTAAGCATCTGAAACAGAATCTGCTGAGAGCCAAAAAATTTCAAAAGGATGATAGTTCTGTGATTTGATATTGGCAACCTGGGGATGTTTGAAAATAGAAATTCCCAAGCTATATACAAGTCAATTCCAGATGGATCATAACCTTTAAATTTATAGTCAAAGTGGAATGTATTTGGGCTGGATTGTGCTGGACCCAACTCACCAACTCAGATCACTGTCCATGGTTCCTGCGTGCCCATACTTGTCTAGGCCTAAGGGCCAAGCTCTAATCGGCCATCTGCCCCTGGAGTCAGGAGACAAGGTCCAGATGACAACTGGACCTCAGGTAGCATGGTACAGGGACCCTGGGCCTGGGAACTCTGCAGACAGGCTTTGACAAGCTGGGGCTTTACCTCTTGTCGAAGCTGTAAGATGTTTTAATGGTTTTTAAATATTTCTAACCTGTGAACTGTTAAAATTGAAGTAAAGAATAAAATATCAAAAATAAAAATGCATAAAACATCCATGAATAATTAAAAGCATTAAACTAAAGTGAAATAATAAATAATATATTACTTATCTTCCCCTCTGCCTTCTAATCTGAATGCCTAGATTCCCTTTGGAAATGGATGGGTGTCTCTGATCCTACCTTGGATCTGTGTGGTGTCTAGTGATTCCCCAGCATAATGTGGAGTGGTGCAAAGAAAGCTCTTTCTGTGTTCATCAGCACACATGGAGGAGACCATGACTTCAATCTGAGTAGCTAAATACCAGTGGTTCCAATCAGAGCTGCTAACTTCAACCAGAGACATTCAACCAAGTATGACTTCCCCTCCAACCCCACCCCCTCCTAATCCACTGAAATATCACAGGAATATCATTGTTCTTTAAAATATTGTGTAATCTGGGTGCACATACTTTCTAACGGCCATTTGGTATTAGTATTCGTTTATTATTGTCACTTGTACCGAGGTACAGTGAAAAACTTGACTTGCATACTGATTGTACAGGTCAAGTCATTACACAGTGCAGTTACATTGAGGTAGTACAGAGACCAGTGATGTAGTACAGGTAAAACAATAACATTACAGAGTAAAGTGTCACAGCTACAGAAAAAGTGCAGTGCAATAAGATGCAAGGTCACAACAAAGTAGATTGTGAAGTCATAGTCCATCTCATTGTATAAGGGAACAGTTCAATAGTTTTATCATGGGAGGGTAGAAGCTGTCCTTAAGTCTGGTAGCTATTAGATCACTGACCAAAAGTGTTAATTCTATTTCACTCTCCATAGATATAGCCTGATCTACTAAGTGTTCTGTTTGTATTGCAGTATTTCAGGTTCTATACCAAATGAAACTTTTTGCTGTATATAACTTTTGCTTTAATATTTAATTTGGTAGTGATGAAGGTCTCATTTGGCAAGTAGAGTCCCCAGTGGGACTCTTTAACTTTGGAAAGAGTTAAGAAAACATTGCACTGGAAGCAAATACATAGTAAAAATACTCAGAGATTGTAATTTCAGTTCCTTGACAGTAAATTACAATTTTCAGGAAGTTGGTTATTAATTTAAGAGACTATGTTGTTCCTTTAGTCACATTCAACCCCAGTTGTTATTTTTTTAAATGATTTATAAGGACGCAGATTATTAGATCGGAAAGGCTTCGGAGTATATAATATTATGATCAACAACATATTCTACAAAGGATATCCAAGACATGGAAGGTTATTGATTTTTCACATGCCCATTTATAAAAGGAGCATTCCAAAACCAGTACTGTTCAGATTTATCATAAGCATAAATTCCTACTTCAGATTTCTTATGAACAGAGGAAAGGTTTTCAATGTTCATTTTTCTTTTGCCCCTTTTCATGGTTTATTACATATCTTGCACAGCTGTCATTTAAGCAGTATAGTGGGCAAGAATCTTTAATGGAAGCTTTTTAAAAAACTATTATTCATTAAAATATTTTTGTGAAGCAATAAACAAATTAATAGTGGAAAGGGCAGGCTTTATCTCGTGCTGCTGAGGTTATGCATTGGATTTCCTAAAACCTAGGAAGAGCCGCTCCTTGATTGTTTGGTGGAAACATCATAAATTGACACTATATTCATGCTTCAAATAATGTTGTGATCTAGTGCTGTTCGAGCAATCTCACAAAGCTCAAAGTAAATTCTGGGAACTAAATTTAAAATTCTATTTAAGTTAAATAGGTGTTTACTTCATGTATGGCCAGAAGGTGACATCATTAATTTATTATTGAGAATGAAAAGCTTTCTATCCCAAATCCATTATGGTCATATCTCAGCAAATACTCATTGAGAATACAATCATGACTGTTTGATTTAGGCTCTCTGAAGAAACAGTTTTAAAGATTTATTTTCAATTGGGCATTAAAAATAGAATATTTTTAAAATGCAGCCTTCTACTGTATTCATCTATGTTAATGTTAATCTGCAACATTCCTATATTAACACCCAGTGGAATACATTCCAGAGTGGTGAATGTTTGATTCCAACTTGGCATTCAAGAGAGGTATTCTACTCTGCAGAGATGGAGGGAACATCCAAGCATCTATTCAACGAACAGGAGCAAGTGGTTTGAAAGAAAGGGTGAAAGATCTCAGATTTTGTGACCTCAGGACCTGCCAAAGTACTTTGCAACCAACAGACTTTTTGAAGTAGATATTGCAATGCAGGAAATATGACAGTTAATATGCAGACAGCAAGTGCCCTGAAACAGCAGGGAGAGACATAACCAGATAGTCTATTTTACTGAAATTCGTTGAAGAATAAATATTAGCCAACATACCAGGGTGAGCTCTTCTAACTCTCCATTAAACAGTGTCATGGGAACTTTTATGAAAAGGGCAAGTGAGACCCCATTTTAATGTCTCACCCAAAAGACAGCTTGGCCATCAGAATATGACATAGAGGGTAAATTATTCAAAAAATAAAACTGAGCAACTTTCAATACAGGCTTTCTATGTTCTTAATTGTGCAATTTCAGATTGTTTTAAACCATCTTGTGCTTGCTATTTTCAGATTTTAGTTTAGATGCAATTTAACAAAATAAAGTGGAGCTTCTAATCCTGAAACTTCAATTTTGGACACATAAGTATTTGCCATTAAACTATATTGTGCGAGCACATTTTCTAATATCACTCTTTACCATGACAAACTTTCACCTCACGCAATGTTTTTTGAATATGTCATTTAGATAGCTGGCACTCTTAGGACATTCTTTTCTAAAACCTGCATAGACAATTATTATAGAGTTCTGCTATACTAAGTATGCTTTTTGACACAAACAGTAATTATGCTGTGCAGTCATGAGGAATACACTGTGATGGAGAACAGCAGCCTTGTGCATCTGAAATAATAATAAACAGCCAGTACAAACCAAAGGTGCAAAACAGCTGGAAGAGCTGTGATAGTGTCTGTCTTATTGGAACTTCATGTGTTCAACTGATTCTGATTGATAAAAAAAATCTCTAATTTCTAGATCAGAAATTTAATGTCATTAAGACCTAGACAATTAATTGGGTTGCTACTTAAGTAGATTTCAGCCTTCTAAACCTAATGTTGAATTTTCCAACATTAAGGAACTGAGTCTTTCTGGCTGTTTTGAATTGGCCGTATCTGCCATGATTTGGGCTCAGTTTTACTCTCTCCATTAGTACAGGCTGACTTGCTGAGCATGTTCCATGGCCTTGCTGTGAGAAACACATAACACAAAGAAGCATAATTGTTCTCCAACTGCCCCATTAACCCATTCAACTCAGTGTCACTCTAACATAGATGTTACCATTGTCCTATCCATCCCTCTGGCCACCTTCTCTGCAATTTAAAATAATCTTTTTTTTATTTCTCTTTCCCATTTCTGATGAGGATCTTGACTCTGAAATGTGAATTCTGTTTCTCTTTTCACAGATGTTGCTCAAACTGCTGAGTGTTTCTAGCACTTCCTGTTTTTATTTCAGATTTCCAACACCTGCAGCTTTATTTTGATTCCAATTAATTCATATGATCTTGTAACTGTTAAACTGAATATTATAGAAATGAAGTGGCAAACATTTAGGACTACAGGGAATTCCACACATCATGTACTTTATTTTTAACCTCTATGTCATCTGTGACATTTATCTTCTTAGTTATATTTTAGGGTCAAACAAATTACCTACCATTTCATAAGCATGTTCATGCTTTAATCAATGTCACAACCATATGTTTCCATGTTGTAATTACAAGATAACACCTTCTGAAATCTTATACCTCTGATGAGTCTGCAGTGAACAGCTTATTGAAACACAATAGCTGAACAGCCCACAGTTAACCAATAAACTGCTGTATGTTTGGAATATTGGATGATTTTGTCAGTTGTTCAGACACGGCCTAACCCAGACTCTAAGCCTACAGAACACAGGAAATATAAATATATTGAGAGAGATCCCTGAACTTCAGTATGGAGAAAGTCAAATTGTGCCATGAGCTCTTTGTGATGTTGCATCAGCCATGTTTACAAAATGGACTTTACAGAAACAATTGGTAAAGCACATAAGCACAGGCTCAGATTTACAAATATTTTCAGTTAGAAATGAACGTAAGAACATAAGAAGAAGAAGCAGGAGTAGTTCATCTGGCCCCTTGTATCTGTCCACCATTCAGAAGATACAGTCATAAACACTACATGAGGTAAGCACTTGTAATGACAGAGTGATATTAGAGAACGTGCTTTCAAAATGTCATTGGGTGAGCGACCACAAAAATCTCATTGTAGCTGCACTGGAAGCTGGACCCATTGTACCTGTGGCTAGAAAGGATGGTGACCCTTTTGCAAGAGGCTTGTTACTATTGCTGGTGCTAGGGTGAGGCTGAAATCAGTTGTACAGTGGTCCCAGTGCACCTGCAGCCAAAAGTATTACCTTGTCAGGTTACAACTGGCTGATCAGAAACCCTTGCATTGTCCTTAGTTTGGTGATAAATAGCATCAGGAAGTGATTTATATTTTTCTTTCTGCTTCTGGTGGACAAAGCTTCCTGCAAATAGGCTCTTCCAGAAAATCTGCATTTATAAATTAGGACTGAATGAAATACTCTGTGCCATGTACTTAGTACTTCTGAGACACCTTACCTGCTGGATACACTTGCCAAATAGGTTTTTGAAAGAAAACTCATTAAAATACATGACCAGCAGGTAGCTTACCTGCCTTGCTAAACATGCAAAGCACTGAGAAATTTCAAATAATGAGATAAATTCTTAAGCTTCACCCAGCGTTAAAATGCCTCGTTACAACTAGGCCACTTAAAGATACAGTAGCAGAGTGGTTATGTTACTGAATTAGTAATCATTCATGAATTCAAATTCAGCCATAGCAAAAAGGGATTTTAGTTTGTTATAACATAAGAAGTATGAGCAGGACTGGGTCATTTGGCTGTTTCTACTCTGCTATTTAATAACATCGTCACTGGTCTTTTACATGATCACCGTTTCCTTCTCCTTATCCTTTGATTCCCTTAATGGTTAATTTAATAAATCTAAACCAGAAATGCAAAAAAAACCTGCAAATGCCGGAAATCTGAAATAAAGACAATGGATCAGCAATGGATCAATCTCTGTAATTTCTATCATCTTCATCGTGATGCCAGATATATGTTTGCCTCCTTTTTCAGCATCTTGAAAGCACCACAATGCCTGCAGCATTTTTCTATGTCCACTAGCATCTATTCCCCTTCTTGTGACACCTTCCCACCCAACCTCAGGAGATGTAGTGGAGACAGAGGAGACAGCAGATGCTGGAACTTATCACCTACCAGTCCCTGTCTCACCTCTCAATCTCACCTCTTTATACTGGTTATCTTCCTTCTACAGTCTCAATCCTGATGCAAGGTTCACAACTTGAAACGTAGATCAGCCCTTTGCTTCTGCAGATGCTGCTTGACCCACTGAGTTCCTCCAGTAGTTTGTTTTTTTGCTCAGCAGATATAACACCTGTCTATTTATATTTTGATTTCCAGTCATCCAGGGACCCAAGCAGTCCTTCCTGGTGAAGCAATGAAACATTTGCAGTTCTTCCAGTCTGTCTCTTATTTTGCTATTCACAGTGTGGTCTCCTCTACTTTAGAGAAACTAAACACAGATTGGGTGATGGCTTTGCAAAATAACTCCCTTAAATCCACAAGGATGATACTGAGCTTTCAATCACTGTTACTTTAATTCTCCATACCACTCCCGCTCTGATCTCTCTGTACTTAGTCTCTTGCTCTGTTCCAATAAGTCCCAATGCAAACATCTCATCTTCCATTTAGACATTTGCCAATTCTTAGGACTTAACATTGAATTCAAGATGTTCAGATGAAATGTTGATTCAATTTTCCTCTCCCCAAATGCTGTCTGACTTGATGAGATTTTTCAGCAACTTATTTTATTTGATATTTCTAGAAATTGCAGTTTCGTATCTCACTGTTCCATATATTGCTTTTTTTCTGTCTATATTTCCTACAGAAAGATCAATTGTGATATATAAAAAAAATTTACTACCCTTTCTCAGTTGGCACAGTATTTTTTATGTCATTTGGTCTCTTTTGGGCCCTACCTTATCTCAGACTTTTCCTTTGATCTTTCTATACTTTCTCTGTAACTTAAAACTTTCAATTTTGAACTTTTTCTGATTCTGTTAAATCTGTTTCTCTGTCCACACATGCTGCCTGACCTGCAGAGCATTTCTAGCATCACTCTACTTTTTCACTCAGAATCAGCACCATTGCCTAATGAAGGATTGTCACAAAAGCCTGTGTACTTCACAAAGGGACATTAAGGAAAGGAGACTTGTTGCACTGACCTGACTTGGTCTAACTGCCCAATTTTGAGTGCAGTTTGTCCCAATTTGCTAATTTATCCCTAATGTCCATCTCTTAGCCAATATCTCTTGTCTGCCATGCTGCAATCACTAATTCTATAACCAACTGTTCAAAACATATGTTGTTTGAGAATATCTTTGTAATTTCTGTCATGATGAGGAGTGATACTTCTTCATTTAATAAATGACAAGACTAATTAAGATCTACTTTATGCAGCATTATGTGCTATATTAATTAGAATTAAATTGCAATTCACTTTTATTTCAGTTTAAATGCTAAAAGAAGAAAAATAATCCTCTAATTGGTAGTCTCCAGGATGTTCTAGAGTACGTTACAACTGGTCAGTTACATTTGACTGGAGGTCACGGTGTTGGAGCTAAAGAGTCATAGAGTCATACAGCACAGAAACAGGCCCATCAGCCATCACAGCTTTAGAACATAGAACAGTACAGCACAGAATGGGTCATTCAGCCCATGATGTTGTGCTGACCTATATAAACACCTACTCCATGATCAATCTAACCCTTTCCTTCTATAGAGCCCATCACCCTCCATTTTTCTTACATCAATGTGCCCATCTAAGAGTCCTTTAAATGTCCCTATTGTATCAGCCTCTACCATCACCCCCAGAAGTGTGTTCCAGGCACCCATCTCCCTCTGTGTAAAAAACCTACCTCTGGCATCTCCCCTAAACTTTCCTTCTTTGACCTTCAACTGATGTCCTCTGGTATTGTCCATTGCTACCCTGGGGAAAAGGAGCTGGCTGTTCGCTCTATCTATGCCCCTTTTAATCTCATACACATCTATTAAGTCACATCGCATCCTGTGCCACTCCAAAGAGAAAAGCCATAGCTCACTCAACCTTTCCTGTTAAGACATGTTCTCTAATCCAGGCAGCATGCTGGTAAATCTCATCTGCACCCTCTCTAAAGTTTCTACATGCTTCCCATAATGAGGTGACCAGAACTGAAAACAATACTTTAAGTGCACTCTAATTAAAGGGCTACAATATTACCTCATGGCTCTTGAACTCAATCCCCTGATTAATGAAGGCCAGCACAGCATAAGTCTTCTTAACCACCCTATCAACTTGCGCAGCATATCCATGGACTTGGACCTCAAGATCCTTCTGTTCCTCCAGACTGCTATGAATTCTGCCATTAACCTTGTACTCTACCTTCGTCTGCTCTTCCAAAGTGTATCACTTCACCCTTTTCCAGGTTGAACTCCATCTGCCACTTCTCCGCTCAACTCTGCATACTGTCAATATCCTGTTGTAACCTACGACAACCTTCTACACTATCCGCAACCCCTCCAACCTTCGTGTCATCTGCAAACTTACTAACCTATTCCTCCACTACCTCATCCAAGTCATTTATAAAAATCACAAAGAGAAGGGTCCCAGAACTGCGGAACACCACTGGTCACTGACCTCGTATGTTGACCATCTAGTACCCATCTATATTAATCCCATTTACCAGTAATTAGTCCATAGCCTTTTCTATGCTTGGAAATTTAAGGGCTCATTTAGATACCTCTTAAATATTTGAGAGTACCTTCCTTCATTACCCTCTGAGACAGCATGTTCCAGGTTCCAATCATCCTCTGGGTGAAAAAAAAAATCCTCTTCCAATCTCTTCTAAACCTCCTGCTGCTTACCCTAATCCAATACACTGACAAGTGCAGCTGCCAATCTGTACATTGTGAGATCCCATGAACAATATCTGAGTAAAATAACCAATTAAAAAGCCCAAAAATGCACAGGCCAAGATGAAGGAAATGCATATACAGTACCTGTGGCATTTGTTGCCAAAGCACGCAATGTCACACAAAAGTCATCTTATCAAAGTAAAACAGGTGGATGCACTATGGGATGCTTCTTGTGTGCCCACCAAAGTGACTGTAACTCAGGCCAATCCCACTTGATGCACTGCCTTGCCACTGCTCTCAGGGTTGGGATAAAATATGATTGCAGCATGAAAGTAGAATGTAGGTAAGCACACTTAGTGAAAGCAGAGCTTCTGGCCCTTCAACAGTACTGCTTTGGTATACCAGTACTGGGAAAAGTAATGCTCTAGCTTCAAGCCTTAGGGCAGGAGTATGCAAAAGCTTTGAGTTCTGAGTTATTTTAGTGGGAATAATTAGAACCTAGAACATAGAACAGTGCAGCACAATGGACCCTTTGACCCAAGGTATGTGCACTGACCATGATGCCAATCTAAACTAATCCCACCTGCCTGCACAACGTCCATATGCGGTTAAAGATATGTTTTAACCACACACAAAGAGAACAACCTTATTTTTCTTTGATTCATGTTAGAATATCTTTTATGTTAATTTGAACAGGTAAGCAGGGCTAAAGTCTAATATTGACAGTGACCATGCAACAGGAATCCTTCACTTTGGCACAGATGTGGCAGCCTTGGTTATCTGCCCGTCCCTGGCTTCAACACACAACTTACAGCCTCAAAGGCAAGCTTGCTGCAATTTAGCCAATCTGACAACTAGAGAGAGTATAGCATTCGAAATAATTATATTGATAAGACTACATTAGTTTTGTTAGAGGTGTCAGAATGACATGGAAAGTACAGTGTGATCATTCCATCACACTGACATCAGTGATACCGGAGGGCTATTATGTTTTTTTCTGTCTCTGGAACGTATCTTCAGCCTTTTAACAAATTCCATATGATATTATACAGAATGAGAGTGAATGGGAAGCATTTTTAGTCTATTAGATTTCTATGATTATAATTAAAAAAGTCTGTATCTGGACCTGACAGGATCACCAATAAAAGCTACAATATAAACAGTGTGCAGAAAGACATGTGAAAATATCTTATTATTAAATATTCTTACTTTATTCTCTCTGGTTTTCAAATGCACATCATGCTAGTTAATGCAGACACATTGGCCAATTTTCTTTGAAATGTCGCTGAGAATAACTGCTCTGAGCCTTTCTCTGTGACTACTGCATTGCATTTATCCTCCCAATCAGATACTGTATGCCACTGAAGAGGCCACACACCATGTTCTAGAAGATTACGCAATAGTTATTGCTTAAAAACACAGTTCTTCTCCACTATGGGTTCCTCCAACCCCCCTACTTGAATAGAAGGGGCCTGTGAAAATGTTAAGTTGAAAGTTAATTGAAGGAATACTCTGGCTGAATCAAATATTTGACCAGACTACTTTGAACACGAGAAGGACGTAAGAACTGGATAAAATAGGTGCAGGAATAGGTCACCCAGCATCTCAAACTTGTCCCATCATTCAATATGATCATTGCTGATTTGCCATAGTCCTCATCCCTTCTACACCAATTCTCTGTAACCTGGAAATCCCTGATATTTCAAAAGTGAACCTGTTTTCTCTCTGAATAATCCCCAACCCCCCCCAACCCCAATGGTCTCCACAGCTCTCTGGGTTAGAGGATCCCCGAGGTTCACCACCCTCTGAGAGAAGAGGCTCTTGTGCACCTCAGTTTTAAATGAACCCCCTCTAGTCCTGCAGCAATGTCCCCTTGTTTCAGACTCTCCCTCTAGTGGAAACATCTTGATGTCTACGCAGTCGTGGCTTGTCATATTTGCCACGTGATTCAGGTCATTAACTGATGGATCTCATTTCTCCAGCTTTCGCAGAATTTTTAAAATAATCCCAAATAGCGAAATATTAAATTTTGGTCAAAGATGAAACATTACAGATAATTTATAATTTACATCAATCCATGAATAAATTATAAAGTACATCACTATTCAGTATAGGCTGCAATCTGATCTGTTTTTTATAACACATGTAGGAGTACAGAATGTGCAAAGCACTTTGACTTTAACAAACATTAACAAAGTGATATCTTTTATCACTTACATAATTTGTAGCATTTCATTTTAACACAAACTTATTTTATGAACAGAACAAGTGGCAGGGACTTAGGGTATCAAATGCGTACTACTTCTGAGAAAGATTTCTTTATAAAACACAATTATATGAATCACAGTTTGAAGGACTGATTTTCTCCTGGTGCAGTCTTGGGACAGCGCCAATAAAGCTTTTGCCCATTAAAAGCCAAATCGTAGCATGCAACATGATCCAGCTCTGCAGGCCTGAATAAGGCCAGATGTAGAAGTATATTAAATATTTATTTGAGTGCAGGCCTTGATTCAAATTCAGCTCAAGGTTGGTGCATTCACAGCAGACATTTCATAGAGACCCCAGGGAGAGGCCCCACAGGTGAACCAGGTAGCAGCACCTGCTGCAACTTCTGCCTAGTGAATGGACCTGTAGCCACCATGGGAAGTAAAAACAGAAAATGCCGGAAATACTCAAGAGGTTAGGCAATGTCTCTGGAGGGAGAAACAGAGCTAGCATTTCTGGTTGACAACTTTTTTTGACTTTCAGCCATTATGAGATAATTTTACAACATGTGCAATGGGGTCTTCTACTAGATCACTGCCAAGCACCATAACTGACCAACTTTGTTGCATTTTCACACCTCCCCACCCCACCCAACCTTTCTGTCCAGATGCTGGAAGGCCTTGACTAGGCAGAAGGTTACATGTTGGGTTCATCACAATGTATATTTTTATTAGGCAATTTAATAGAAGAAATTGAGTCCAAAATTTGACCCAGCTTCTGCCTCAACTATTAAATGTGGAGGTGTATCTCACAGCTTCACTGTTCTTTATGTAAAAGAGCTCCTCGTGCTCTTTCTTCTTAATCAGTTACATTTTATCTTTTATTTCTGACCCTTCATTCTTGACCAATCAACCACTGGAAGTGGACTGCTTCCATCTTTCAGGTCTGATTTTTGTTTGGTTAAAAAAATATATCATCCCAGTATTTGCATTGTTACAAAACTAAAAACAAGTTTTCAGATCTTTCTTTGGATTTGTGTGTACTAGGCAGGATCCTTATAAATCTGCACTGGATGCCCACTAAATCCTTCCCATTATGTCTTGTCCAATATTCCATGAAGTATTCTAACCAAGGTATTATTAAGACCTTGCACGATTACATTTTGGCTTTTATATTTGTTACCTGATGGGATAAAACCTAGAATTATATTAACTTTTTTCAAAAACTGTATTAGCAACCTAAGGCTCTAGGTTTAATATTCTGTGAACCTATTCCTCTGATTTCCTCCATTTTTTCCAACACACACCCTTCCATTTAGATCTTATGCTGTTATTTTCTTCACTAAAATGTATCACCTCACATGTAACATAGTAAATTACATCTGCCACCTTTCACTACATTCCCTTATTTTAATCAAAAACCATTTGCAATTTTGTTTGTTGTAAAACCAAGATGGACTTTAGAGCCGTTATGGCAAACCTGCGTTGCAATCCTCTTGTTTTAATACCTCTCGAGGATGGGTACATAAAATAAACATGTCTTCTGACATAGGACAGTACATGTTAGAATACCGAATCATGAGTGTTGCTTTAATTCAATGTTTGAAAACAATTACTAGTGTTGCTACAAAGTGATGAGGATAGACAAGATTTCCGATGAAGGGTCTTCAATGTGAAATTTTAGCTGTTTCTCAAGCAGCTGCTTGACCTGCTGTGTTTTTTCAGCATTTTCTGTTTTTAATTAAAGACTAACCAGGATGCTTTCAGCAGTTGTTTCTTCCTCTGGGGCTGTGGATTAGTGCAGTTTACTGAACCTAAGTTGAATTTCACTAATTTTGCTGTTTACATTTGCATCATTTGTGCTTACACAAGATGACCACAAATGTTATCAGTAGTTCAGTTGAATTATAGATCAAATATGTGGATAGAATGGAATGATTTTTCTTTTATGGCAAATGACTTTAAAGAACGGAAGGACCAATCTACTTTGTTCATAAAATCCTTGCTGGCCCCAGCATTTGAAGAGTTGGTTAAAGTAGTTAAACCTCTGGTCCTGTAACAGCCAGGAGTTTAACAGCCAGAATCAAGATTACATTGTTGTAAACTTTATGGATTTGAAATAGATTGCTGAACATTGTGAGTGTGATACAAGCTGGGAAAAGATGTTGCAGAATTTGTGATCTGTGTATTCAAAGGAACCTGAATGTTAACTCAGCATTTGATTTTGTCCAAGTAACCAAAACAACAGTCAAACAAGTATAGGGTTTATATGATCACCCAATGATGCCTCAGAGCATTAACAAACAACAAGAAGGAACAATATGCAGGGGAGATGCTGTCATCATCCCGATGTCAACAATGTCTCGTGACATCGAGCTAATGAATGCAGACACAGGAAGTCTGTTTGCTATAATTGTAGTACCAAGGGACATCTGTCAACAATTTGGCTAAAAGCAAAGTGAGACTGTGGAAAGCTCAGGGAACAGAGCAGTGGGGGGTTTATTGGCAGGAATAGTAAAGGGCATTATACACATGAATCAGGTGAAGAAAATGATGACCAAATGGATTGGGGCCTTAGGGCTGGTTTACCTTGCTTATAACATGGATCCTGAAGGACTCCACTCTGTTGCAGAGAGGTTCAAAGCAGTTTTGGGTGCACACAGTCCAACCAACATGACAAAGATAAAGACCTACCTAGGACTTCTAAACTTCTCTGGACACTTCCTATCACCTGTAACCCAAAGTGTTGGGACCTTAACATGAGTTTGATGAATCACAAAGCAAAGTTGAAATGAGTAAAGAAACAATAAGTTCTCATACATTATTATCCAGGAAAGAACGTTACTACCATCCAGTGAGGCATTGCTTTATGGCATTAGTATAATTTTCTCACTACATATGGCATTTGAAGGTGGGCAACTGATGGTTTTGCACCAAGGTCTTATCTTCATAGCTTCAGTAAATCCTCGTATGGTTGGAATTTCATGGTTTTCATGAGCCACTGGCCTCTGCAGAGTATTTTTACTAAATCCAAGGGATAGTATATTCCAATGGATGTTAACTGGCTGCATACCACTACATTCTAGAGTACAAGAGTGGACAGTACAATCAGAATACTCAGGTTGCATTGAGTTGACTGCTGGTTGGTTCACCTTCTTGTGAGATGCCAATACTGGGTGTCACAGTACAGCAGTCACAGCCCAACAGCTTGCTCCCATGGCAAGTTTATCTTCCTGCAAATGTAGAAACACATATGGCATGGACAGGAAGGAGAACGTGAAGATGACATATTGTTTCCCTATTACAGGAAAAGGTACGAGATTAACATCCAGAAAGGTGTGATTCTTTGGGGATTCAGAGCTGCTGATCCACCACAAGAAAGAGTAGTTCTCTGAAGCAGAGACATGAAGGTATTTCTCATATGTAGTAAGCTGCCACACGTTTTGTTTGATGGCCAGAATTAGATAAGCAGATGGAGTATACTGTGAAG
>JARFYF010000063.1:18532158-18550712 GCA_030265395.1 Rhina ancylostomus | reverse complement strand
AGCAAAGCACTGGCCCACAACACATGGAATTTGATGACACATTCCATCTTACAAGGAATGTGAAGTTTGAATTGAAAAGAAAGCAAAGTGGTTAAAGGCTGGAACTTGTTGGAAGGAGGTATGCAATTTTGACTTTTTGACCCATTCCATATTGGGCGGCATGGTTGCATGGGTGGCATGGTAGTGTAGCAGTTAGCATAATACTATTACGGTGCCAGCGACCCAGGTTTAATTCCAGCCGTTGTCTGTAAGGATTTTGTACGTTCTCCCTGGGTCTACATGGGTTTCCTCCGGCTGCTCCATTTTCCTCCCACACTCCAAAGACGTACAGGTTAGGAGCTGTGGGCATGCTGTTTTGGCGTTGGAAGCATGACAACACTTGTGGGCTGCCCCCAGCACATTCTTGGTAACACAAAAAGATGCATTTCACTGTGTGCTTCGATGTACATGTGACTAATAAATAAAGATCTTATCTTAATTGCAGAGCAAACTCGAAGGGCTGAATGGCCTACTCCTGCTTCTATTTTCTATACTTTTATGATGCATTGTAGCACCTGACACCATCATTGGCTGGGAATCTACTACCTTCAATAAAAGATATTCTGATCGTGGTTCTTTCTCTGTCACTTGCCTTTATAAGTGGTAACACTATTGGCCCTGAAAGACTACAACTTTGATGTAAAAACACATGACCCAGGGTGGTAAAACATGTCTCACTGCACAACAGTAGATGGGTCTTCCTGTGTAACTGTTGTTCATGTGTAAAATTCTAGCCAAAGGTTAAATACTGAACATTGCCTGAAAGCACTGAATCAAGCTGATTCAATGATGGTGGTGTGCGAGTGATAAAGCAATGGATTCTGTTGTCTGCTACATATTTTCAAAGGTCAAAATATGTCAAATGAGATATTTATTCTCTTGCAGAAAAAAGAATAATACTGCAAAGAATAAGTGTATTGATGGGGAAGGTAGAATGATTGAGAAGGTGATGGATCCGAAGAAGCGTAAAGGCAGAGAACCCATCAGAGAAGGCTCTCTAATTTTTTTATAATTTTGTAAAGCCGAGCCAAGTAGCCTAATATTTTAAGATGCACTGTTTTATTTTTTATGTACATTTTGTAATATTACATTGGGCTACAATTTGTAGTTTGGATTTAATCAACATTGTTACTACAGGACCTTTTCACTCTGTGGTATTGCTTTGACATTAACTTTAGTTGTAGAAGGCTGATTTGAGGTGTTAAAATGAACTGCACAAAAAGAAATTGAGACCAGAGAATGGATCCTGGGAGTCAATTAGTTAAAGTGGTCACATTATTAGCAGACGTGTCCTTGGGAATCAGCATTCTAGCTGCCGGCGTAAATGGGATACTCATTGCGGTTTCGCTGAGCCATGAAAGGCATTCAGTGTACAAGGTCCCTGTAACTAAAGTAAACTCCTTTGGTTGGAATGGTATCTTTGATGGGTAGCTTGTTAAGAATTCTTGCACACTCATAGTGTTACAGGAGAGCTCTCTCTCTCTTCTCTCATTCACTCCTACAAATCTAACATTTTGTGTGGAACAAGGAAAATTAAGAAATAGCTTCTTTAATATTTAGTCTTTAAATAGCCATAATTTCTTTGAATTACCATTTGTAGGACAAAAGTAATCAACCTCAGCCATGTATTCCCGTGAACTTCTCAAGTCTCCCTAATTCCATCTTCATAGCATGACCTGAGTCTCCCTGACTTCAGATATTGAAACCTCTTGTCATCTCCAGTATTCAATCCTTCCAGTGTTTACAAGGCCAACCTCTGTTCTGCCACGCTTCATAATTTCATTATATCCACTCTGCTGCCAATATCCTATCCCACATCAGTTTGCTCATCACCCAGTTCCTTGCTGACCAATTTAAAATTCTTATCCATGTGCTTAAATCTCTTCTAATCCTATTATTCCTTGAGCACTCTTTCTTTCCATGATGGTCTCTTGTGTGCCCCCTTCTTTTCACCCACCATTCCCATCTTTGTCTCTCACTTTAAAGCTTTTTTCTTTGACTGCATGTATTTATTCTAGATCACTTCCATGAAGCATCCAGTGGCGATTTTTCAATAATAAAGCTGCTATGTTAGCTCTTTTTCACCAAATTTCACTGAAGCTGGCTTCTACTCCATGTATTTTATATTAAAACATTTGTTGTCTCACTTGAGCACTTTTCAGTTCAGCTTTTGGAAAGACAGGTGATGTGTGACTGTGAATTTATACAACTCTGTAAATGCAACCTGAGGTCTGTGTTATGATTCCTGGGCCACACCATCTTTTAAGTATCTGTTTCTCTCCCAATGACATCTTTATTCATGTTTTCATAGGCATGCTTTTTCACATTACATCATCATTTCCTTATCTGAAAATCATTCCCTCTTTAACACATAATAATTTCCTCCTGTCCTACATTTTATTTTGTGCACCTCTCTTTACAGTCTCAAAAACTACCTACATCACCACTAATTTGAACACATCCTAAAACTGGCAGGATTATACTCAGATAGCTGCCATTTCTTTCTTTCTCACCAATAATATATGGGGTTCATCAGCATTGATACCAGGCTATTATATCTTCTACACGATCTGTGACACAACATAATGAAAAAACAATCCCATCCCTCCATTATCCTTCGTAGCACCTGATCTAGTTTGAGTATTTTTTTCCTCGATTAATCATTCTATTGTATGCAGTAAGCATAAATATTCCCTTCATGTAAGTTATGGTTTTGAACTTCCTGGGGCTCTGAAATCGCTCTACAATTACAAGCTATTCTTTTTCTTTATATTGATTGCACCTTAATTCCTTTCACATAGAGAATATGAAATATAAAGCTCACTGTTTTGCTATACTAATTATTCTAGATACGTGCAGGTTGGTAGCATTGTGTGTATATTTTCTTGCCTTCATTCATTCTCACACTGATCAGACATCATCTGGTTTAAGCTTGAAGATTATATTGTCTTCTCCAGCTGTAATTTTTATGTGATTGCTCTATGAATTTGGTTTGACCCAAAAATGTCCGTTTATCCAAAAACAACAAAAAATATCACCTTCTTTCAGATTTGGGATATATCACAAGATACAAAGCAACTCAGAACTGCAGTTTTGCTGCTAGCACTGAATATTGATGATATGCAATATTAAAATGGTGACGTGAATTAAAGCTGTTTCTGCATGACAAGGCCTTACTGTAAGTCCCTTCAGCTCCAATCGGTCTATGTGGCTTATTTTCCTGCTTTTCCATTTGCAGGTTACTAATTGAGGGAAGCAGTTTCAGCTGGAGAACCATTAGAAAGATGGAGTGAGTGAGTGAGGAGGACTTAAAGTTGGGGAAATAGGTGAACAAGTTCCAAAGTTTCCAATTTGATGAACAACTAGTGCAAAGAATCAGTCACAATTTTATTCCAGGTCCTGAACTTGACTGGGATATTCTCAGTATGGCAGAGAATTCTAATGATTCTAATGAACATACTTACTCATCTCATGTAATTGGATGAGAACCAAGGTAACTTGGGCGTTTTGCTCCAGCAGATAAATGTAACAATCTCACGAACACACCTATGTAATACTTGCCTTTGTGAAGAAACAAAGAAAAAAACTCCTTTAGTAAGCATGAAGCATCTCTCGCAACCCCCAAGGCATCCCAGTCAATGATGTATTCTTGAAGTGTAGACATTAGTATTGTACAGTGGCAGATAATTTGCACATGGCAAGTCCCCACAAACAGACCAAACAATGCGGCTTTACTGATATCGATTCTAGGATGAATATCAGCCTGGACACCAATAACATAGCTGCTCTTCTTTGAAATAGTACCACAATGTGCTTCACACCCACCTGAGTGAGTAGGGTGTGCCTCGGTTTAAATTTCATCCAAAAGACATCTCCAACCTAGCAACATTCCTTCAGTACCTGTGAACCTGTGCCCTTTGTAGTTGACTTTTGAATCAGACCTGAACCCACACCTTCTGACTCAGAGAGTAAAGTGACACTGAGTTAAAAATGACCTCATTATACCAGAATAGAATTAATCAGACTCATGAATCAGATCTTGCAGTTGCATTAGAATCATAATTACTAACTTTTTAATCATTTATAATACAATTACATGAATGCTCACTCACTATAGCTGGGGCACATCATTGGAAATGATGCAACAAATCCTATTTACAAATAAATGTGCTGCAATTTATAATTCTGCATTAAAAAGTGTCCAAGGCTGTCAGTTTTGAAACCAATATGAAGACTAACAAATCACTTACTGCAAAAAAAGTAGTTTAATCATAAATCAAGAGGTTTCTTGATTACTTAGCTTCATAGAAGAATGGGTAACCATTCAGTAGTCACAACATTCTTAAGACAATCTTACACTAAAATTGTGCTCTTGAGTTAAAGAAATTTTGAAATTCAAGGTTTTTAAAATGTGATTGATTGTCTTGGCTTTTCACCTGTCTATGTGGCTAAGATATAGTCTTACAACTGCTATTCATCTCAATTATAACATTTCCAGACAGATGAGATCTGACAAAGGTCAGTGCTTCACAGTTCTTGTTAAAATGGACCAGACGTCATGACTCTTAGATTCTTAAATTGTCTTCTGTTTAGAATCGTGCAAAGAACTGCAGAAAATCAGAAATCACCCTTGTGTTCAGTTGTGCATTTTCTTTGATGATGCTAGTATAACTGCGTAAACATGTCTGATGATGTAAAGAGATTGAAATCATCTTTGTGTTTTCCTCTTGTGAATGATAATGAGGAAAAGAGGAGGAGGAGAAGGGCCTAGCATTGTGTGATTTGACAGCAGCATTTACGCATTTGGTTTCTAAGGTAGATCATTTTTTAAATCTTTCTGTCTCAGTGGCCCAGTAACGCCCAGGAAACCCAATGAAATCAGCTCTCTGAAGGTTTAAGGATTCAATTACCGAAGCATTACTATTTCAATAGCTGTTCCAACTCCATTACAGCTGACTCACAGCTGACACATGAAGAGATTTTTTTTTATATTCTCAAGGCACAGAACATTAAGAGTGACTGTGGAGTCTATTCAGAATTTTTCGCTTACAAAAAGAAACAATGAGTGAGACAGATTGTGTTTTACATAAAAAAATACAGGATATTTCCACGTACATATAATAATTTGCCCAAATATTGCTTGCTATGATTTAGTGAAAGGGCTAACAAAGATGTAATAATTCAGGGTGGCTAACGTTGTGCCTTTATTTAATAGGGGCTGCAAGAACAAGCCAGGGAACTATAAGCTTGTGATCCTGAAGTCACTGGAGGGGATTCTGAGAGACAGGATCAACTTGTGTTTGGAAAGGCAAGGATTGACAAGGGATAGTCAGCATGGCTTTGTGCGTGGGAAATAGTGCCTCACAAATTTGATTGGCTTTGTTGAAGAGGTGACCAAGAAGATTGATGAGAGCAAGGTGTTAGATGTTGTCTACATGGACTTTAACAAGGCCTTTGACAAGGTCCTGCACGATTGGGTGGTCCAGAAGCTCAGATCACCTGGGGTCCAGGGTAAGCTAGCCAATTGGATGCAAGATTGACTTGGTGGAAAAAGTCAGAGTGTGGCAGCGGAGGGTTGTTTTTCAGATTGGAGGCTTGTGACCAGTGGTATGCTGCTGGGATCGGTGTTGGGCCCACTAGTGTTCATCACCTATATTGATGATTTTGATGAGAATGTCATTGCCATGGTTCAAAGTTTGGTGGATGACCAAAATTAGTTGCCTTGTGGGCTGTGAAGAAGGTTATCAAAGATTACAACAGTATCTAGATCAAATGGGAAAGTGGACCAAGGAAGGGCAGATGGAATTTAATTCCAACAAGTGTGAAGTGTTACATTTTGGTAAGTTAAACCAGGGCCAATCTTACACAGTAAATGGCAGGGCCCTGGAGAGTGTTGTAGAACAGAGAGACCTAGGGTTACAAGTAGATAGTTCCCTGAAAGTGGAGACACAGGTAGACAGAGTGGTGAAGAAGGCAAATTTGTATGCTTGCCTTCCTTGGTCAGAGCACTGAGTATAAGAGTTGGTATGTCATGTTACAACAGTACATGACCTTGGTGAGACCACTCTTGGAGTGCATTCTGGTCGCCCAGCTAGAGAACAGATGGCAGCAAGCTGGAAAGGGTGCAGCAAACTTTCACAAGGATGTTACCAGGACTGGAATTATAAGGAGAGAATGGATAGGCTGGGGTATTTTTCTAGAGCATAGGAGGCTGACGGGTATCCTTATAGAAGAATATAATATCATGAGGGTATAGATAAAGTGAGTGATCACAATCTTTTTTCCCAGGGTCGGGGAGTCTAAGACTCGAGGGCATAGATTTAAAGTGAAAGGGGAAAGATTAAAGGGAACCTGAGGGACAACTTTTTCACACAGAGGGTGATGGGTATGTGGAATGAGCTGCCAGAGGAAGTGGTAGAGGTGTGTACAATTCCAACATTTAAGAGACATTTGGACATGTACATGGATAGGAAAGGTTTAGAGAGATCTGTGCCAGTGAAGGCAAGTCGGACTAGCTCAGGTAGGCAACTTGGTCATCATGGACAAGTTCGAAGTTGAAATTGAGTTTATTGTCATATCCACAAGTACATGTATGCACAGATGCAATGAAAAACTTATCTGCAGCAGCAACGCAGGTACGTACCATTAGAGACACAACATTCACAAGAAAAACATAAACTAAATATAAATGATATTAAATTATACAAGAAAGAAAACAATTAGAACCAAAAAAAGTCGATTGTAGTGCAAAGTGGTTGAAGGGCTGAAGGTCCTGTTTCTGTACTGTATAACTCCACGAATCTATGACATCATGACTAGAATAATTGGCAAGATGGGCACCCACATGGAAGACTAAAAATGGAGATAAGTAACTGAGGTTTAAACAAATTTGATTTAGCTATGTAAAAATATTGTTAACACGATTTCTGAGTGTATCACTGTCACTATCTCAGCGGCCACCACTGGACAGCAAGTTTACTCAACCAGCTTTGAGAATATTAACACCAAGGCATAATCAAGCTTGTCAATGATACAGACTTTTAGTCCAATGTTTAGTCCAATGTTAATGTTTATATGCTAAATAATCAGTATCATTGAGGAACTGTGTGGAATGGCAATTGGAAAAACTCAGCAGGGGTTGTTCTAATGAACTTACAGGTTAAGTCTGCTGGACAGAGCATTATTCTTTACTGTGGTCTGATTGAGGACTTGGCCTGGTGAATATGATCCCAAGTACACTGATAAAAATTCCAAAATTCCTTTGCATGCAGAATAGATGTTGATATGTAAGCCCCTGAAACAACAGGCCTTATAATAAGTTATTGGAATTCCTGAATGCAATCCAGAAAACACTGATGAAAATCCAAGAATCCAATGTTATGAAAGAAATTAAATTTGATTTATTCAGTAACTCTGCTCAGAATCTACCTTGCCATGGCCTTGCATCTTATTGTCTACCTGCACCACGTTTTCTCTGTACCTGTAACACTATAATCTGTATTCTGTTATTGCTTTTCTCTTGTACTACCTCAATGTACTGACATGATGAAATAACGTGTACAGATGGCATGCAAAACAAACTTTTTCTCTGTACCTTGGTACATGTGACAATAATAAACCAATTTACCAATTTTTATCTTGAGATTGATTGATATGAATTGGGTGGTTGAAGGAGAGTAGGGTTCAACTGTACAGTGTTCCTATTTAGGTTCCCACTAAAAATGTGCCAGATAGAGTTAAAAAGGAATCCAACAGGTTAAAAAGGACCTGACACTCATTTTTGGGCAAGTAACCAAGGAGATTAAGCCCTAATTCGAAATTTCAAGCATCAAGTAAGAAACTCAAGGGATACCTGAAATTAGACTTTAAGCTTTATAGTTGGATGAGTTGTCAATACCTGTCACGTCTCTAGAGGCAGTTCACCTTTTGGCATTGTTCCAATTTTGAGTCACCTGCTTCATGAACAGTGGCTGTCAGCTTCTTCTTGGGACTGGCGAAGGAGCTAAGAAAACCATCAGAATTGAGGTCAATCATGGGTGGGCATCAGCCTTCAGGATTCCTGTTGGGTTACCACTTAAAAAGATTATTTTGAGATCCCACCACCTGCTTAGGTCACAGACAAGACCAATGTCAAGCATGTACTGTTCACTAGTTTGGTGCAGGCATTCCAAACCAGGCATCAGAAATCTCATCATTATATTTTAAATTTTTTTAAGGATAGAGGTATCATTGGTAAAGTCCAACATTTGTTGCCCGGTGCTGGAGGTTCGTCTTCTTGAACTAAGACAGCACTATTGGTGAAGGTATTCCCACACTGCTGTAGGGCAGGAAGTTCCAGGATTTAGACCCAATAGCAATGAAAGACTGATGAAACATATCCAAATCAGGGTGGTGTGGGACTTGGAGCAGAACCTGCAGGTGGTGGTGTTCCATGCACCCGTTGCCCTTTCCTTCCTTGGTGGCAAAGTTCATGGGTTTAGCTGGTGCTGGCCAGACATTTTGCAGATGGCACACTTTGCACCAGTTGTGGAGGGAGCAATGTTTAGACTGGTGAATACCAGAATAGTCAGTTGAGTTACCTTGTCCTGGATGGTGTCAACTTCTTTGAGTACCATTGGAGTTGCACTCATTCAGATGAGTGAAGTTTATTCCATCATGCTCATGACTTGTACTTAGTAGATGTTGGAAAAGCCATGGGGTGTCAGGATATCTAGCCTCTGACCTGCTGTTGTAGGCACAGTATTTATGATGAAGTCAATGGTGATTCCGCAGGATGTTGATGGCGAGGGACTAGGTGAAGGTAATATCACTGAAAGTCAAGGGTAGGTGGATTCCTTCCAGCTGGACATGGCCATTGCCTGCAACAGGCATGGGACAAATATTGCCTCCCATTTGCCCAGACCTGAATGTTTCTCTGATCTCTCTGTATAAATTAATTCATTTTCTGAGGGTTGTATATGGAATTAAACAGCAATGAATGAAATATGTAAGGAGCCTGACTAACATTTCTAGCAGCTTCTTGGAAAGTGGCCCATTTCAACTGTATCTATGACAGAAGAGGCACAGAACATTTCTCTCCCAACTTGTTCCCTAGGTAAAACATGTAAAATTGCTGAATCTGGTTTAATTAGTGGCTCAACCTCTGGATAGTTCAGAAACACATGTAAATAAAATGGCTTCAGCCTATATAAAAAAAATACTTGCATCTATATCATAATCCTCATGACATTTTGCAGTGGCATCATAGTGGGAATGCAGGAAACAGCAGCCAATGTGCTCACATCAGGTTCCCACAAAGAGTAATGTGATCATAACCAGATTTCTTTTGTAATGTTGAAGGAAAACAACAAGGATATCAGGGAAAGCTCCCCTAACTCTCTTGGAAACATACCTCAGCATCCTTTACTTCCACCTGAAACTTAACCTTGGACTCACACCTCAGCTGAATGTCTCATCATGAAGATGGTACCATCTGCCCATTCCCCATCCCGCTCTCCACTCTTCCTCCCTGCTGCTCAGTGTTACGTTGACCCAAACAGGACTTTGAATCTACAAACCTCGTGAGTGTTACCAACTGAGCCACAGCTGAATCCAGCTCCACAGGTGTTACCTTGACTGATCCAGATGCAGTCATCCGTGCAAACCAATTCGGTTATACCATCTTAATAAAGAGATCTTAACACAAATCCTCAGTGTTTGCACTTCAAATTCTTGCAGGTGAAACTCCACCTTAAAGAGAGATTTGGCTAATGAGATAACCTGTGTAACACTACATAATAATTAATTTGTGAAAAGCTGATATTGTCACATATCTAAAGATAGCTTTTGTACAAGTCAGGAGTTTAAATATTTCGTTCCAGCTTTGAAAGAGCAAATATATAGGAGAAAACTAGTTAGTTTATTGCATGTAATTCAAATTTTATGGAATGGGATTCCAACACTTTACTGGTGCTTGGGGAATTGTAATCCACTTATGTTTGAGAAATGTCATTCTTAATGAGCAATAAAGAACTATAAGAAATACTGTGCTTGGACTGCCAGAATTTTTTCTATAAAGTTCTATATAAATGAACTCTTGAAAGAAGGAAGATTGTGATAGCAATTTTATCAAATGAATGACCATGTTCTTCTTCTTCTTCTTCTTTGGCAGACCATTGGGATTGAGGACATTTCATACTCATTTAAATGTAATTAATATTACTGTCATCCAATTACATCTGACGTGGAACTGCTTGTTCTGCAGAAGGAGACCATTTGCCACGAATGTATTCAGGTGCTTCAGTCTGAGGACAAAACGAAAGGTTGTGATGGCAATTTTATTGAATGAATCTTCTTCTTTTTCTCCTTCTTCTTCCTCCTCCCCTTGGGATTGAGAATGACTTCCTTCCATTTTGACCATCATTACTATCTGAAGGGCTCATGCAAATCTAAGATGAAGCCTGAATAAGAAACTTAAAAATATCAAGGATTGTTTTGGGATCTTCTGCTGTTTCTGATCAATGTTAAAAATTATATTCAATAATGGACATAGCAAAGTGGTGCCAGTGGGGATACCTGAGTCAAGTATCACAGCTGAGGTCCACAGGCAGGGCAAGGCAAGTGAATAGAATTTGGACAGATGCAGAAAGTGATAAAAGTATTATCCTTGTAATGCGGTGAGGGGGAAGGGGAAGCAGAGTGGGGAGGGAGAGGGTTTGCTGTTGGTATGTGACACATTTGGCTTGTCAGGCCATCAAATTCACATCTTGATCAATTTTCCATGGGAATTTTGCATTACGGATCCAATAAAACATTACTCTTCCTCTTACACAGCACCTTAAGCAGCTGAGGCTGACCTGCCTGCATTCCAGTTCCCTTGATTCTGAAGATGACTGATGTGGATAATTTAGGACTGGCAGACAGTACCACAGAGGCTTTGAGCACATCCCATCTTTTCCTTGGTTTACATGATGATCTTTTCCCATGACAAAGCTTGAAATAGAATGTGTGTCTCGGGAGTCTGGTGATGGGTATGTGAATACTGTGGCCTGCCCAACAGAACAGTGAATGTAACTAGGGCGTCAGTGCCAGGGACATTGGCCCAGAGGAGGACACTGACAGTGATTAACTTCTCCTGCCAATGGACTTGAAGGATTTTGCAAAGTCAGCACTGGTGATGTTTTTCCAGTGCCTTCAGGTCACTGCTTTTGTCCTCTAAGTGTCAAAATCATAGGGCAAGACAGGGATCGTTGCTACCCAGTATACCAAGAATTTTGTGCCAAGTGTGAGGCTTTCATCTTAAAACATGTTTTTTCCCCAGATGACCAAAGGGTTTTGCTGGTGCACAGAAGCCAGTGATGAATTTCATCATCAATGTTTGCTTTCACTGAGAGGTGGCTCCTGAAAAATTGGAAATGGTTCACATTTCCCTGGGCCTTGCTGCGTACATTTATTGTCAGAGGGTGGTGTTGTACAACACAGGCAGGTTGGTCGAGGATCTTTGTTTCGTGAACATTGAGTGTTAAGGCCTATCCTCTCATAAGCTTCAGTAATCGAGCTGAACCGCTGAATGCATGTGGATGCAAATATTGTCTGCATGCTGTAGTTCAAATATTGATGTGTTNNNNGCTTGATTCTGCAATGAAACTGATAAAGGAAGAACAATTCCCTATTAATCCTGTAAATTAGTTCCACTCCAGCAGTAATCTTATCAGAGGTGTGGTGCAGCATTACAATGGAAAAGACTGAAAATAAAAGTATTGGGGAAATTTCAAAGCCTATCTTGATGCAGGTCTGCACTGAGAATGGTTCCATTGCAGAACCAGTAGTTTAGATTATGCCATCATGAAGCCAACATAAGAAAAAATTTCTACAGAAAGCCAAATTTGAGGAGGGTGTTTTTTCCCAATTGGCAGAGTCGAAAGGTTTACTGAGGCTGAGAAAGGACATGTATAGTGGCTGGTGCTACTCCATGGATTTCTCCTGGAATTGTTGTGCATTGCTTCTAGATGAATAGAATCCACACTGTGATTTGAGGGTAGCTCTGTGACCACTGGGTGGAGATATTTGAAGAAGGCCTTTGCTATTTATTTTCTTATGGTGGACTGCAGAAAGACCCCTCTCTAGTGATCACAGTCAAATTTGACTCCTTTCTTGAAGATGGTCATGATTATGTTGTCCCTATAACATAAAATATTACCACAATTTTTAAGTTACTACTACTTCTATTGCTAATCTGACAGTTCAGATAACATTGGTGAGAAGAAACCGTAATTTTGTCAGAAAAATCCTTAAAGCAAATGCAAGACAGCAGCTGTATACATATTACCTTTACTCAATGGAGCGTCACATGAGAATAATCCAGCAAAAGGTATCTATCAATAACTTCGCAACTGTTCACTGTTCTATCTTGGTGAGCATTTAGAAATACAAACCCAATTCATCTTCTCTGGTGGGATTAGCTGTAGAAATATCTGCCTCTGGTAAAATATCCTTTGTTGATTTGTTCTGTCAAATGATCAAAGTAAGAATTAAGTCAGAGTCATAGAATCGAACTGCACAGAGACCTTATCTTCAGCCCACAACCTTCACATCAGCCTTTTTGCCCAACTCCCTTCAAGGCCTTCAAAGCACTGGAAACCACAGAGGTAGAACCCAATCCAGCCCAATCTTGAATATGGGTCCAAGTCCATACCTTCCTGAAGGTGGTAACGCAAGTAGATAGAGTGGTAAAGAAGAGGTATAGCATGTTTGTCTTTATTGCTAGGGGCATAGTCAGGAAGTCATGATGCAGTTGTATAAAACTTTGGTTAGGCCGCACTTGGAGTATTATGTGCAGTTCTGTTCACCCCATTACATGAAGGATGTGGAGTCTTTGGAGAGGGTGCAGAAGAGGTTTACCAGGATGCTGCCTGGATTAGAGGGTATTAGCTATAATGTGAGGTTGGACCAACTTAGGTTGTTTTCTCTGGAGGAGTTGAGGCTGAGGGGAGACCTAATTCAAGTTTATTAAATTATGAGAAGCAATAGACAGGGTAGATGGCCAGAATCTTTTTCCTAGGGTAGAAATGTCAAATACTAGAGGGCATAGCTTTAAAGTGTGAGGGGAGAAATTTAAAGGGGTGGTGCAGAGCAAGTTTTTACACAGGGTCTGTTAGGTGCTGGAACACGGTGCCGGGGTAGTAGTGGAAGCAGACACGATAATGGCGTTCAAGAGGCTTTTAGATAAGCACATGAATATGCAGGGAATGGAAAGATATGGATCATGTGCAGGTAGAAGGGATTTGTGTAATTTGACATCATGCTCAGCATAGATATTGTGGGCCAAAGGGCCTGTTCTCATCCCGTACTATGTTCTATTTCCCAAAGAAATGGAGATATTAAGATATAATTATCTTACAAGCAATGAAATCTGTAAAGTGGAAAAGCAAAGTATTTACAAAGATATAACCAAGCCTTTCAGGAAAATATTAACATGTCACAACTGGCATTACCAGTCTACAAACCAATCTTTCTTCCTTTCAACATTTTTAAAAATGTGAATTTTTTGTGGGATAAATCAGATCATAAAATTTACATTCTACATTATAGATGTAAACTCTTTTCCTTCTCCTTTACCTAAAGCAATGGAAAGAAATCCAGCTGTAAATGTGCATTGCTTTGGGGAAACCACAGACAGAATACTGCATGCAGGTTTGGTCTTCAAATCCAAGGAATTCTTGTTTTAGAGTTAGTGCTGAAAGGATTTACTAGATTGATTCCTGGTCTGAAAGTTTGTCCTGTGAGCAAAAATAAAGTAAGCCTTTAATGTCTGGAGTGTACAATTGTTTCAGGATGATTTTTTTACCTCTTCGGTACCAACTAAAAGAGGTATCTTGATCTTTGCGTATATAAAGAAGGACACAAGTTTTTAATCCCTCCCATGGTGGAAGAATAAGAAGTGATCTCACAATGAAACATGCAAGATTCTGAGGGAACTTGAGAATTTAGGTGCTGAGAAGATGCTCCATTGGCTGGATAGTTTAGAATTAAGGAATTTATCTCAGGACATTTGGCTACATGCTGTGATAAGTTTCTGAGCAAGATACTGAACGTACGGAATGAAAATGCCAGAGCACTCCTCAAAGTGTAAGGCCAAGAAATAGTGAGCTCTATTTTCCACAAATAACCAACGTCATTTGAATTTGAAAATGATTGACACGGTATTAATGTCTGCCATTTTCAAATTCAGAATATATTCATTATAATGGTGTTAATACCTAATTAGCTAGTGGCATTAAACAGCATTATCTAAGATGAACCAGTGATGCTGAAGAACACCATCCACTCACTGGTTTGTAAATCTCTAATGTGTGAGGTACTTTGAAGAACAGAAAGAAAGGCTCACAATTCAGCAGCAGTAACATAACTGCAGAGTCTCTGAGATGGAAATTGGAGCTTGGTGTTCTAGGTTTACAAGTGTCATCCAGACGCGAGGAATCTGGTGACCAAAGTCTTGTCCTAAAAGGACAACTGGACAATTGTTTCAGGATGATTTTGTTTTTGGCCTCATTGGTAGCCAACTAAAAGGGGTATCCTGATCCTTGCATATGTAAAGAAGGACACAAGTTTTTAATCCCTCCCATGGTGGAATTGGATTTGAATGACTGGAACAGGTTCCAGATTCAGGAGAAGTGAAATCCCTACATAGTACTCAAAACTGTACCTCCATTGCTGCGCTGTTGCCCTAAGACCTACTCTAGGGCCCACAGCCAATGAGGTTAGTGGACCACCATTACCTATCTCCAATGAGAGATATGTCTGTAGATATGTGATTGGCTGTAGATATAGTAATTTAAATGAAGTTAATTTTGGACGGCTTTGGGCTTTATTTTGAGCAAGGGCATCATCGGTTATGTACCTGAAAACAGCCAGAACCAATTCTGCATAGTTCGATGTAGCTTACAGTTTTATCACTCAGTAAGGCATTGAATTATAGATCTAGGTTAATTACTGTCACATCATATTATATGCTTTAAATTTAATATACCTATTATGACCCACCATCAAAATAGCTAATCATCAATTATTAAAGGTGGAAGCAATTGAAATAATTCACCTCAAAATATTCCTATTTTTTTCTGCACCACGCTTGTGAATTTTATTATTCCTATTCTGTGAGAAACGTTATTTAACCAAAATTCTCCCATTTATTTATCCTGTATGTACAACTGCTGTGATTAATACTATGTGACCATTAATTATCTTTGACAATAGTGCAATCTTAATGGAGCTCCAGTCATTTTAAATGGTGTTTGAACATTTTAAACTATCTGCAATTATTCTAGCATAATTTATTAATAGGGACAGTTATAAAATAGGAAATAAATGAAAATGAGATTCTAAACTTGAGTTCTAAATTTTAATGGCACAAGGTAAAATGACTATGAATATATACTATGATAAATTTATGATCTAGATGCTGAAGGCACAGGAAAAATGTGAGTGCACTCTACCAAGTGTGAGTGCAGAAATATTAGGCTTTGTTTTCCAATAATCATAAACACAGTGTGAATTTGAAAACGTCAGGAATAGTATTAATGGCTGTTTAAGCAACACTGCTGTTAAACTGCGCTAGCTGAAGTACAGTTTAACAATTGCTGCCAGTGAACTAAAAATACAAGGCAGGCCAATATTTAAAGGACAAGTCCAATTAAGTCAGGGAATGTATTGTTTTACACTATGACTTACCCTTGACGTTATCGGCACAGCATGTCACACTCAAATAGGTGGCTGCACTAAATTCTGTTGCTTTGATCATGACTGGATACAAGGTGGTGGATTACCCAGTTACTGCATTTAGCTTTACCAATAGATAACATGATAATGATGAAGAAAGTCAAGGACCGGGCCTTACTCTCATGAATGTGTAAAATAGCAAATTTTCTGGATGTGTTGGTTCCTTAAACGGGAAAAACAATGAAAACAATCTTATTGGTAACTACTCAAAATCCAACTGCAAATCAACTCATTCCCATTAAATAATTGCATTCACCCCATTTATTTGAACAGTGCAGTTGACTACAAGGCTTGTGGGGGAGTTTGAAATGAAAACTGCAGATGCTGAAAATCTGAAATAAAAACAACGTTGGAACATTCAGCAGGTCAGATAGTGTCAGTGGAAAGGGGAACAGAATTATCATTTCAACCCTGCACTTAGAACTTTGCAAATTCTTTTTTCTGTATTCTCATTCTCCAACACCCCTAATCTCATAACTTTAGCTTCATTTGTTTCTCTTTTTAACTGTCCCCATTAAATCATCAACCAGTCACCTCATCGACATATTCCTAGGGCAACGCTGGTTTTACCCTACCAGATATATTCCCCTTCTCCTTTTCATCTCTCCCCAAACTTCTCTGTTTCCAGTTTTGAAATGTTTCTTTCCACAAATGCTGTCTGACCTGCTGAGTGTTTCCAGCATTTTCCATTTATGTTTTGAGGTAATTTTGTGAGTCACTGGAAGCAAAGGCCAAAGCATATGTTAGAAATGTCAAAGGTGCTAAATGACTATAAATAAACCTTAAGGTTTTTTTATTTTTGGTTCCGTTCAAGGTGTTTTTTTTAAATGTTCATCAAAATCAGCTGGTTTTACTTATTTAAAAATACATCAAGTCAAAGGAAGCCTCAAATTCTGGTCCCTATGAAGCACATTAGATCAAAATCAGTAATAATAACAATTACAGACCAGTTTGGGCTTTACCGTAATTACTTCAATGACAACATTTTAATTTACTTTCATGTAATCATGAACTTTTGTGTTTTGCCCCATTACCGCCCTGTGCTTTTATTTTTCCAGTCTTCGTCATCACTGTCATATCACAGACCAGTACATCCCACATAATAATGGAATTGCTTAGCAGTCTATATGTGCATTTTAAAACCAGGTACAACATCTTGAAAGAAAAATGAATGAAAATGTAAATTCTGCGTGGTTGACATTTACTGCAAGTGAGGAGTGTTATCAGTGAAAATACACTATTTTCCAAGTCAGCCTTTGGAAGTGTTTTTTTTGGTTTAACCAGTTAAAACTGAACATTTCAAACATAACCAACCACTTAAAATTATTTGCTTTGTATTAGAATAAATCTTTAGCTTAGACAGAATCTTCAGATGGAAATTGATGTTGAATACCCACCAGTTTAAGAGTGTTGTTATTCAGTCAGTAGGACTCTTAACCCAATTCAGAAGGTTGTCTGTTCAAGTTGTATTCCAGAGCCTTAAATATGATAATCTCAGCTGATGCTGTAATGACAGAGATACCGTCTATTGGAATGAGACGTTAAACTGAGATGTTTGCTTTCTCAGGTGAATATGAAAGGTATCCTGGGAGCATTTTGAAGAGGACCAGAGTGACTCCTCCTGGGGCCTTGACCACAATCACTCATTATTGGATCATGATCATTCTGCTACCTGTGAGTTGATCGTGTGCAAACTGTTTGCTGCATAAACCACACTGAGATAACATGACAGGTTGTTCAGAAGTGTTAGGTTTGGTTTTGCTGTGTCAAATGGGATACCAGTGTACCACAGGGATGGGTGATAGGGCCTTTACAGTTTGTCATATACATTAACAATTTGGATATGAATGTAGGTGGTGTGATTAATAGATTTTCAGATTACACATTCACAGATTCAGCTTTTATTGATAATGAGGAAGATAGTTATTGATTACAGAACAATACTGAACATCTGGTAAATTGGGCATCATGACAGATGGAATATAATCCTGATAAGTGTGAGGTGATGTAATTTGAGAGATCTACTAACCATGAATGGTGAGGCCCTGGGGATAATAATGAACAGAGGTGTACAAGTCCATTGATCCCTAAAAGTAGAAGCACAAGTAGATAACATGGGGAAGAAGGCCAATAATGAGAAGATACAAGATAGACTACAGATGCTGGAATCTGGAGCAACAGACAATCTGGTGGAGAAACTAAGTCAGTCAAGCAGCATCAGCAAATGTAGGGTTTCAACCCGAAACATTGACAATTCCTTTCTTCCCACAGATACGCTTGACCTGCTGAGTTCCTCCAGCAGGTTGTTTGTTGCAATAATGAGGAGAGACTGGATAGGCCAGGTCGTTTTCCTTGGTGCAGAGGAGGCTGATAGGAAACCTGATAGAGATATACAAAATTGTGTGGGGAATATATAGTGGATAAAGAACAATGTTTGTCCGTAATGGAGAGGTTTTAAACCAGACATCACAGGTTTAACATAACAAGTAAGAGGTTTAGTGGGAATCCAAGGATTTTTTTTCACTTGCAGGGTGGTTGCAATCTGGAATGTACTGCTTGATAGGATGGTGGAGGCAGGTACTTTCACAATATCTAAAAAGTATCTGGATGAGCACTTGAATCACCAAGGCATAGATGGCTATGGGTTGGTATAAATGGGTCCTTGATGGTCAGCATGGACATGGTCTGCTTCTGTGCTGTATGATTCTGTGACTCACTGAACTATTTGGAAGTGTCTTCAATGATTGGTATTGGTTTAT
>JARFYF010000063.1:18514901-18526957 GCA_030265395.1 Rhina ancylostomus | reverse complement strand
ACTCTGAGGTGAGAGGAGAGGGCCATGGTGGTCAGAAGTACATTAGTCTCCCCCATTTGGTGATAAAGAATCAGGGAGCTTGCCGATAGCTGGTGCCATAGCTTCAGATATCTCTGACACACATCTGTTAACTCAATTTCATCATCATTTGAACTGAGAAAATGATTGTTAATTTTTTCATATTGTCTTATGACATAGAAGGAAGCCACTTGGCCCATTGAGCCTATGGCAGCTCTCAGAACAATCCCATTTCCCTGCTTGTTTCCCCTTACCATATTCTCTCTCCCATGCCCATCAACTCCATCCACCCCAATTATTCCTACCAACCAGTATGTCTTTGGGATGTGGGAGGAAACCTGGTGGACACCCACAAGATCACAGGAAGAGCATGCAAATTCCAACTAGATAGCACGTCATGTCAGGATTGAAGCCAGGTGACTGGAGCCATGAGGCAGTAGCCCTCCTTGCTCTGCCCCAATGGATCCTTTTCTAAGGATACTGACTTTGCACCATCTAAATTCCCTTCCTTTTGCCTTTCAAGAACTCCTTTACATGGAGCAATAATCTAAGGCTGATGTGCCAGAGGAAGTAATTTTTACTGAGGCTACATCTGTCCATTGAGACAGCCAGTTGGGATTACACATGGGCATTTAGAACAAGAGTGAGCATGAGCAGACTCTGGTGGCAGGAGCAGCTGTGGGGTGTGAAGACAATCCTCTGAGGATGTTACATAGCTCTCCTCTGCTGGAAACAGATGCTGTCCCTCAAGAATCTTTGTTGAGAAGAATGATAAAAAGCCAGCAGTACCTATTAGAAGTGCCATGCACATTCTAGATAATAACAGATAGGAAAAAGCAGTCTTATTTTAACAGTGGTGGATATCAGGAGTCTGGTAACTTCCATGGAGATTTAAATCTATCTCCCCAGTGAGACCGGACAGATGATGCCAACCTTTGGAATATTGTTTCTGCCAGTTTACAGAGGGTGACAGATATAGCCTTACAACATAACTCTAATCATCTCAAAGCTGATCTTCACCAACACGGTGGGTTTGATATGGCACTGGCCCTGCATATGAGTACTGCAAAGAGCTCTGGCAGCATACCTTAAGCATGATATTTTGTACACAGTTGGAGGGAATCTTCTTTTATCGCCTCATCTTTTCTCCCTTGACTGTGGCTTTGAAGCAGTGCAGCATAGATTTATCAGAGTGTCACCTGAACTTTTCAGGGTTATATTATGCAGGCACTGGAGTTGTATTCTCTGGAATAGTTCAGGGGTGATTTGAAAGTAGTTTTCAGGATAGTGAAGGGAACCCAAAAAGTAAACAGAGAGAAACTATTTCCATCTGTTGAGATTAGAATGAGGGGAGATGGCACAAAAAAATTTAGAGGACTGGTAGGGAGACATGTCTCTGTGCAACAGTTGGTAAAAGTTTGGACTAAAATGCAAGGACATCACCACCTTCAATCAGTCCCTGTGGAGTAAATTTTCATAAAAGTGTCCACTGCACAGTCCTTATAGAGACAAAATCCATCTAAACATAGAGGTTGCTCTCTTGTGTTATATGGCATATATATGGCAACTGTGCTAAATGGGATAGTCTCAGAGCAACTCTGGGTATCCTGTGGTGATTAACTCACCTCCTGTCATCCTAAAAACTTTCTACCACCTTTCAGGACAATACTCAAGAAAGTTCACCATCATCCAGGATGATTAAAAAAATGCTGAGAATTCTTGGCAGGACAGGCAGCATCTGTGGAGAGATGAAAAGAGTTAATGTTTCAGGTTAATGATCTTTCATCAGAACCGGGAAAGTGAGAATGCAATCAGTTCTAATGAAACTACTTCTGATGGAAGGTCATCCACCTGTTATGTTAACTCAGTCTTTTCTCCACAGTTGCTGCCTGATCTGATGAGAGTCTCCAACATTCTGCTTTTATTTCAAATCTCCAGCATCTGCAATTTGTCCTTTACCTTCCATGAGAAAGCAGCCCGTTTCATTGGTACCAGTTTTCCCAACCTAAATATTCATTCCTAGCTCCACCATCAGTGCTCCATGACTGCAGTGGGTACCACTTATTCTGACAGCACCTCCCAGACATGTGATCTCTACACCCAGAGAAAGACTTCAACCATCAAGAAGTTGTTTCAGGCACAGAGGAGAACCAGTCCCTGCAGGTTCCCTTCCAAGTTCATATCACCCTGGCATGAGAATCATTGAGTAATCCCAGAATTCTTTATCCAACATCATGGTCAAAGTATTTTCATCTGAAGGCTCACCATCATCTTCCCAAGGGCATTTAGATATGGCAATAAATTATGGCCTTGTCAGTGACACCTAGATCCCAGAAACTGAATAAAGTCTCCTGCCCGTTTAACCCACCTCAACTTAACCCAGACCTTGTTGTCTTTGGATTTAGTGAAGCTCAAGCAAAAGTATCTTACTTTTTGACTCGAGACTATACAGTCTGACATAAAAGTTCAATAATTTTAGATAATGACCTTGACATGAAAGAAATCTGAGGAAGATTGGCCTAAACCCATTAGATGTTAGGGAAAAAAAAGGTGATCTCATTAAACTGTGCTAGATTTGGAGAGAGATTGACAGGGTAGATGCCTCTGGCTGTCGGCATCTCAGGATGCAGGATTAACAATTTAGCATTGAGATAAGGAATTTTTTTTTTCATGAACAGACTTAAAAATCTTTATTTCTTTCTCTTCAAGGAGATGGGATGTTAAGTATATTCAAGACTGCGATCAATGGATCTTTAGACACAAAGGGAATTGGGCATTGGGTGGGAAAGTAAGATGAGGCACAGGACTGGCTCTGATCTTATTGATTAATGGATCTGTCTTGAGGAGTCTGATAGTCTTCACCTAATTCTGTTTCTTATATGAAAGAGAGTGTGTGTAATTGGGCATACAGTCCTGGAACCGAATCCATCAGATGGACCATTCATAACCCATCAGAAGTAAGTGTGACTCATCACTGTCCATAAGAAAGCAAGAGAAGACCATACACACCTCTGTCTACATGTATATTCTGGCATAAGCCAACTCCAAAGATTCAGAATGCTCTAAAAGACTAAGGTGTTTATCACATCTTGGGACTTAGTTACTTGCAGTATTTCCATTTTTTTGTTATGTGATTTGGATCTATACTAAGTGAGTGAAAGGCAATTTTGAAGGGAATGTTGTGTCATCTCACTGCAAATGCAGCCAATTCATTTTAATGGGGGTTGTGGAAGACATCACAACTATCACCTATCAGCCCCTGCTTTGCCACTCCCCATCTTCTCTTTATAATGGCTATCTTCCTTCTATGCTCAGTCCTGATGCAGGGTCTTGACCTGAAATGTTGACCATTCCTTTCCCTCCACAGTTGCCTGATCTGCTGAGTTCCTTCAGCAGTTTGTTTTCTGCTCCAGAATCCAGCATCTGTGGTTTCTTGTGTCCCCACCACAACTAAGGATTTCTTTCAGGGATTTTCACATAGCAGTGTACATCGAACACAGAATACAGCACAGTACTAGGTTAGGTATCTTATAAAGGGTTGATATTCAGACACTATAGTTGCCTGAAAGTTTTGGTGTTTTGCATTACTGTTCATGGTTCATTTTCTAGTGTTATTCCTTGTGGTATTTGTCACATTCTTTCTTCTGAGTAAATAGATTCTGGGTTCAAATCACATTCCTCAAATTTATGTGCAAAAACCTAGGCTGACTGGTGCACTAATAATGGACTGCTACATTGTTAAATGCACTGTCTTTCAATGGAGTGCTTTACTGAAATTCAGCCACTTTTCATGTGGATACAAAAGATCCCAAAGATCCTAATTTAAAAACAAAAAGGAGAATTGTCATTATGGGTTCAGCTTAATATTTATAGCTCAATCAACATGACAATTACAGATTACCTAAACATGATCACTTTTGTCTTTGTGGGAACTCAGTGCACAAATTTGTAGCTTTTCCTACATTCCAATAGTGCATTAAAAGTGCTTCATTAGGGGCATCGATGCTTAAAAATGGCTTTATGCAATGAAGGCACCATATAAATGCTAGTTTTATTTTTCCAATAGTCTTATTACCTAATCTAATTACATTCATGCTTTTATTTAAGATTGTGTGCAAAAACTGTTACTGCTTGCAGACTATTATAAATGGAAATTCCCCTAACTTTTAAACAGTATCAATTGAAAAAGTTAGAATTATAGACTCAAAATATTAGTAGAAAAGGGCCTTTTGGGTATTTGTATAAAAAACTAGTTTTATTGCATGTTTTTCTCAGTACTAAACTTGTTACTGTAGAGCTCAAAGCTGCTTCTGTTTGCCATATTGGAGCGGTTGACTGTGCCGTGCCATGTCCAGACCACTTCTTTTCTATCCTCTAGTACTCACAAAAACATTGCAACAGATATCCAGCAACACCTCCCTCCTCCACTTACCCTGCCACTTCCAGTAAAGTTTATCTGGATAATTGTTGGATTATTCAATAGGGACAGAATCATGATTTACTGAAAAGGTATTTCTAATCTCAGTCAGGTGACCCCTTAACTGCAGCTTAGTCACCCTAGCTCTTGACCAAAGAAAACCTCTTGATATCCACCTTGTCAAGCCTTTCATTCTTCTAAACTCCAGTGAATGCAACACGATGTTACTGAGTATCACATCATGTGGAAGTCCTCTTATCTCAAGAGCCAATCAGGCAATACGTTTTACTGAATGGTCATCTACTTGAAACGTTCTCTGTAGATTGATTAAACCCAAGGCTACATAATATTTCTCTAGACTGCACCAAACATCAGACCCATAAATGTACACAAATGCTTGCAGCTGCTAAGGATGCACAAGTGCCTTTGAATCCCTGTAATTTATCCAGGGTGCCAACATAAGTTAGGTTGCTATTCCCGTTTCTCTCTGAATGGAAATCCAGTCTTCTGAGTTCTTAGTTGCTATTGTGTGCCTATGCATTTCATTGGAAAAGAAATTAAAGTGTGTTAAGCCTTACTAATCAGTGCAAGTAATAACTGAATTTGTCCAGCTGTTTTTAGTTAGGGTTTGCTTCAAGTTGATTTTCTTGTAGAAGGTGGATTGTAAAATAAATTGGTATTTTGCAATTTATGTTGCAATGGTTAGTCCCCCACTAAATCAATATAATCACAGCAAGTAGTTTTAAAATAATCACAAATGGCTTAAAATGTGAAAAATTGTGTTGCAGATTACATAAAATTGAATGTTAATCATTTACTTCAATTGTACAAATCACAGGTTCATACTTAACTGAAAATATATGCAATATGCCCAACTGTTTCACCACGGCAGAATGGAATACATTGCACCCCACTTTAAATGTGACATCTAACACAGAAAATGCAGTTTGCCTTAGCTGAGAAAACATCCCCTACAATTGAATTAATTGATGGCTTAGTCACAGGTGGTAATCCATTATGATGGAGCACAATTCAATTTATAAAATACAGGTAATTGTGATAAGTGCTGTATTATCACCAGTGGAATCTTTGATTTTAACATGGCAGTATATTATTGTGCATAGACTCACAGCACAGAGAGACTAACTCAGCCTATTGAACTAGTGCTAGCTCTGCACTGAACTAACACCACTCCCCTGATCCTTCACTATAGACCGGCATTTCAATCCTTTGAAAGGTTTATGCAATTGTCTTTTGAACATTACTTTTGGATTTTATCAAGCTGAACTTGCCAATTGAGACCAAGGACCGATTTACTCAGCCTGAATGCTGAGGATCAAACAACCTGACCACCTCCACTTGAGACATTGATTAAACCCAGCAAGACCTTGGGGTAACTTGGTCTCAGGCTGGGGCAGAGCTTTACCTTCCAACAAAGCTGGAGATTTTAACAGTGTATCTTATATTCAGAAACAATCAAATCTATTAAGATTGCTGTAAATAATTAAACATAATTGAAAAACACAATGATGCTGGAGGAACTCAGCAGGCCAGGCAGCATCAGTGGAGAAAAGCAGACAGGTCCTGACCCAAGACATTGGCCGCCTGCTTTTCTCCACGGACGCTGCCTGGCCTGCTGAGTTCCTCTAGCATCAGTGTTTTTCATCTAGATTCCAGCATCCGCAGTTCTTTGTTTCTCTATTAAACAATTTATTGAAAACTTTTAAAAACAAAATTGAAACATGTTAAAGAACTGAGAAATGACTAATCACAAAGCAAAAAAGTGCTAGAAAATAACAAACTAAATTTATCTTTTGCCTCCTAACCTCTAGGTAAGGAATCCCCATTCAAGTGAATTCAAAATGAATGGGTTTCCAATCTGATGCAGGTCGGTCTAGTTTGGGATTGCAGAAGTATATTCCATTGCATGAAATATAGGAACTCTCAGCACAACTGAGTTCTGCCATTGGACTCTGGAATCCAGTGATGGAGCAGAGTGACAGATGTGCTGGTGTGTCAGTCAGCATGTTCTAATATTAGTGTATTCTCTTACCAGAGAATACCTCAACACTGATTGTTCTTCTCAGCTTTGAAGAGAGGAAGTGTGTTGATATGAGGATTTATAATACTTAAAGGGGAAATATTTGGAGTACTACAATGAAAGGTCTGGGGCATGGGACTAATTGGGGTGTTGAAAGAGCAGTTGGATCACTTTAGTTTTCTATAATTCTAAGCTAATAGAGACAACATTCAGCTGCAAGTGTAAAAATGATACAGTTGCAAAATGTTGAACTTTCATTTATTTATATTTCTGATACTGAAATAGGTGCAATTTTGACATTATTGAAGGTTCCTAAATTCTGAAGTTTATGTGTGCAGGAAAATCTCAAAATCCTGAATCTTGGTTAGAGCTGACAACTTAGAGTGGGCAACCCATCATTGGGTACAGTTACAGAAAATTAAACCTCATGAGTTTTGCAGAGTTCAGTATTAAACTATGTTAATGTGTGTTGTCTAACCTTGGATGAAATTTTGCAATCCTCACTTCTCCAACTGGCATATTTTTAAGGGCTGTGAAAATCATGAGTGCTTTCAACATTCATACATTTGAGGGTATGGACATGAAAGGGTGACATAACATCAACCATTGTTTAATGCGGAGCTCCATTCACCACTTTTCTTGACAGAGCAAACACACTACATTTTTCTGAGAAAGAGGAACATCAGCAGGAGAGGCTGAGTCACTGAGGCGGTTGGGCTTGCCAAGATGCAAGAACTCTCATAAGAATCCTATACAACATATGGACTTCTTGAAACATCACATGAAATTATTGCATGCTAAGGGATTTTACTCTGTAAGCCATAAACAATCTGCTGGAGGAACTCAACAGGTTGAACAGCATCTGTGGTGGTGGTGGGGGCAGAAAGGAATTAGTCAGAGCATGGAAATGGCCCTTTAGCCCAACTGGTCCATGCTGGACCAGGTTCCTATCTAAGACAGTACCATTTGCCGACATTTGGCCCATATCCCTCTAAACCTTTCCTATTCATGTCCAAGTACCTATTAAATGCTGTTAGTGTACCTCAACCACTTCCTCTAGCTGCTCATTCCATATACTGTCCACCCTCTAGGTGAAAAAGTTGTCCTTCAGGTTCCTACTAAATCTCTCCCCTCTCACCTTAAACTTGCATCCTCAACTTTGATTCCCCAACCCTGGGAAAAAGACTGCTGCTCATGATTTTAGACATCTGATATCACCCCTCATTCTCCTACACTCCAGTGAAAAAGTTTCCAACCCGCTCAACCTCTCTCCATATCAGTCTCTCAAGTCCCAGCAACATCCTTGCAATTCTTTGCACTGTTTCCAGCTCAATAGCATCTTTCCTATAGTAGGGCAACCAAAACTGAACAACTGAATTGTCAGTGTTTTACGTTAAAACTTTGCATCAGGATTAAGAGAGGGCAGATAGCCACTGTAAAGTAGAAAGGAAGAGCAGTGAGATACTAAGTCTGCATTGTGCAGCTAGATACCTACTATACTGGAAGTCATGCACAAAAAGTGCTGGAGGAACTCAGCAGGTCAGGCAGCATCTACAGAGGGAAATAAACAGTCAAAGGTCTGTCTTTATCAAGGACAACAGTCTGACTGTTCTGGAAGTTGCCTATATTCATCCAGTTTACAGGAGTCTGCAGTCCTACTTTTCTTTCAAAGTCATTCTATGCCCATATAGATAGATGTTTGGAGAGCAGGGATATCCTCAGCGTGGAATGTTAGGCCACTATCTGAAAGAAAATACAATAAGCCTCCACTGCTAAGCACATAGAACCCACTAAATGGCTCAAGTATGGCTCTTCTGCCTGGGTCAGCCTGAAGGCACCACAGTCGATGTGCTGCACACTTCCTGCATCATCATCATTCTGTGCATCATCTGGAGGCACAAGTGAGGAGCAGATAAGGTTTTTAATTATCCTATTAATCCATGATCTTTGATTAGTGTAGACAATCTTGTTCATGCCATTGGGGATTACTTGAAGTGGAAGATTTTAGGGAGCATGGTAGAAAGTTAAAGAGCAGGACTTCCAGGGTTGTAATCTCAGGATTACTATCAGTGCCATGTGCCAGTGAGGTGAAAAATAGATACATTGTGCAGTTCAATACGTGGCTAAGGAGCTGGTGCAGGAAAGAGGACTTGAGATTTATGGATCATTGGGCTCTCTTCCAGGGCAGGTGGGACCTGTACAAACAAAACAGTTTGCATCTGAACTGGAAGGTGTCAGATCTGGTCATTTTCAAATCCACAGGTTCTTTCAGGGGTCCAGGAATGAGTTGAAAACAACTTGGTGCTTCAAAGTTTTATGAGAAAAAAGTTTAAAACAGAGCACATGGCACTAGCTTTACTACTAGGAGACAAGTTGAGACAAAGGAACAAATGAAAGCTCAGGTTGGGGAAGGAGAGAGAGATTAACAAAAAATGACACCTTTTATACCTGAGATAAGAGGTACTGCTTGTTACCTTATTATAGTTAACTTATGTTTGTTACCTATATTGTTACCTTAGCTAACAGTAGTCCAATCAGGAAACCTATTAGATACTTGTGGCCAAACCAACTAATGAGAAAACCACATTCACCCAATCTTTGAACCAATAAACTAGTAAGCAGCCATTCCTTGTGTAGCCACTTGAGGTGTATTAAACACTATACACGTTAAAAAAAAACTAATTAAAAGTGAAATACAGCAAAGGGAACCAATATACTCACTGGGAAGGGTTTAAGCTAGAGCAGCAGGGGGTGGGAACCACAGCAGTAGGGCAACAGTTGATGGGGTTGAGGGCAAGAAAGATGGTATGACGAGTAAGACTAAAAGGAAGGACAACAAGGGACAGGCTAATAAACATGGTGGGACTGATGGGCTGAAATATATTAATTTCAATGGATTATCATGGGTAAGGCAGAAATACTTAGAGCCTGGATCAGTACTTGGAATTATGATGTTATTGCCATTACAGAGACTTGGTTGTAAGAGGACAGGACTGGTAGCTCAGTGTTCCTTTTGATCTTTTAGACAAGATAGACAGGGATGTAAAAGAGTTGGAGGAGTTGCATTACTAATCGGGGAAAATGTCACAGTTGCACTCAACTGTCCTCCAGCAGAGGACAGGCTGGAGGGCTCATCTACTGAAGAAATATGGGTAGAACTCAGGAAGAAGAAAGGTGCAATCACTATGATGGCCTATACCATAGGCCTTCCAATTGCCACTAGGAGATACAGGAACGGATATGTAGACAGAAAATGAAAAGATGTAAAAGCAAAAGGTTTTAACTTCTCCAATATAGACTGGGACTTCCTTAGTGCAAGAGGTTTAGATGGGGCAGAATTTGTTAGGTGCATCGATGGACGTTTCTCGAAACAGTATGTAAGTAGCCCAGGAGACACAAGAGATAAGATGCTGGAATCTGAAACTATCAACTTTGTCCAATTATCTTGGATTTTTCTGAGTCCCCTGCTATAATATTTCTAATAACAGCTTCGAACATTCTCTCTGTGGCAGACATTGAGCTGACTGGCTTGTGATTTTCTGTTTTTTCTCTTCCTTTTTGATTAAAGGAGTTTCATTTGTTATTTTCTAATCTAAATGGAACCTTTGTTGAATTTGGGAGATTTTGAAGAGTTAAAACAGGTCATCAACTATTGCAGTTGCTATTTAGAGTCAAAATCATACAGCACAAAATCGGGCCATTTCAGCCCACCTCGTCCGTGCTGACCATGATGCCTATCTGTGCTAATCACATCTGGCTGCATTAGGCCCATGTCCCTCTATGCATTTTCTATCCAAGTATCTGTCCAAGCACCTTTTAAACACTATAATTTTTTAAGAACTTAAGATAAAGTCCATCAGGACCCCACGACTTGTTTGCCCTTCCCTGGGGCGGCGGTGAATGTAACTTTTTGAGTTCTTCCCTCTCTTCCAATTCCTGAATTAACACTATTTTTCAGGTGTTACTTGTTTCCTCTGCAAAGAATGATGCAAAACACCAGTTTAATTAATTTGCCATCTCCTTATTTTCTCTATACTCACTTTCAAAGGGCCAATATGCATGTCGTTAACTCTTTTATAATCCACATCAATGTCTTACTAGCTGTTTATATATTCCTGACTCGCTTTGATTCACACTCTAATTTTCTTTCATTAATCTTTGCATACTTGGAGTATTGTGTGCAATTCTGGTTGCCCCATTACAGGAAGGATGTGGAGGCTTTGGAAAGGTTTACCAGGATGTTGCCTGGATTAGAGTTACAAGCTATAAAGAGAGGTTGGACAAACTTGCTTTCTCTGGAGCATTAAAGGATGAGGGGAAACCTTTTAGAAGTATATAAACTTATAAGAGGTATAGATAGAGTAGACAGTCAGAATCTTTTACCCAGGGTAGACATATCAAGTACTAGAGGACATGCATTTAACATTAGAGGACGGAAGTTTAAAGGAGATATGCGGGGCAAGTTTTATCACACAGAGAGTGGTGGGTGCCTGAAATGGGCTGCTGGGGGTAGTGGTGGGAGCAGATACAATAGAGGTGTTTGAGAGGCTTTTAGATAGACACATGAATAATCAAGTAATATGTCCTACTGTGTGGTTCTTCCTGCTAGTGGTCTTCAGACCACCACACAACAGAGTTCTTCCCTAATTGTTTCTTATCTCCACCCAAGTAGTTTCTAGATCCTGGTGTCCTGCATTTAGACCATCACTCTGTATTGCACATCAACCACCAGAGTCATTTCTAGATGTCATGTACTCTCAACATTCAGGTCCCAATCTATTTGTCCTGCGGCCATGTTATTACCATCAAATCATTCTTACTTATTTTTCTTTGTGGTATGTTTTGTTTCAAATGTTATGTGCATTCATATACAGTGTCTTTAGTTTCATACTTCTATTATTTTTCAGGATTTATTCTTAGATTTGCACCCTGTAAGTCTGTTTGTCATTTCTCTCGCTCTCCTGTTTTGTCTCTATTCTTCACTTCACACATCTTTCCAACTTCCATCCCTTTCTCTACTGTTTACACTCAAATTCTCTCAATTTTCCTACTTCCTGCTGTTTTCATCTAACTTTGGAGAGAGCAAAGCATTCATTGACACTGGCTGATCCATTGAGAAGTCTGCCCAGCAAAATACATATGTTGGCTTTGACTTTCTTCTGCATATATCACTGAGGCTCAATCAGACCTCCTGAAATAATTAACAAAATTAGGCAAAGATTAATTAAAAATAGAGCTATGGCCTTTAGCACTCAGATTCATGCATTACAATGGGCCCCATGCGACCATAGAATGTTGATGAACAGAGGGATCTTGGGTTCCAGGTGCATGGATCCCTAAAAGTGGCTGCACAGGTTGATAGGGTGGTAAAGAAAGTGTGTGGCATGCTCGCCTTTATTAGTTGAGGTATTGCGTTCGAGAGCCAGAAAATTATGTTACAGATTTATAAAACTCTGGTCAGGCCACATTTAGAGTACTGCATTCAATTCTGGGCGCCTCAGTATAGGAAGGATGTGGAGGCTTTGGAGAGGGTGCAGAGGAGGTTTACTAGGACGCTGCCTGGATTAGAGGGCATGTGCT
>JARFYF010000063.1:18316845-18328020 GCA_030265395.1 Rhina ancylostomus | reverse complement strand
CATTGTATTGTTTAATTAACTGATTGTCTTTACTTGCACTTCAGTTAGCATTGGATTTAAAAATGAGATTGAACATTTTGACGAAAGTCTATACAGATATACTTTGCTGACTTGAATGTAGGTGCTTTATGTAATTACGTGAATAGGCCCAAAGTCTGCTCCATGCCTGTTGCACTCTGAGGACATCCATAGACATTCATCTATATAGAAACACGTTCAAATGTTGTAAATAAATCTCAAATTTAATGCTGTGGGTGTTCTGCGCACAGGGTTGGGGGAAATGAGTGTGGTGGGGAGTGGTCTGTCTTCAAATTTGTGTTTTTTTCTTTTTAATGGCCCATTCCCTTCAATTGCATTTCTTTGTTCTTGTCCCAGGCTCAAGTGGTTAATCCATTAAAAAAAAGTTTTTGTGGCACTTTTTTGAAAAGATGGTAGCTCTCTTAAGATTTATGCAGTGTGCTTTCAATAGCTTTTCATGCTTGTGACGGATTCTGTAGCGATCCTAGAATGTGCTAAACCCTAAAAGTACAAAATAGATCCTAGATTATTGCTAAAGATCAGCTCAGTAGGAATTAGATTGTTTTCTATTATGGTTCTTGTCTCATTGAAGCCTTGGGGATTTCATTTCTGAATACACTGGCTAGACTATATTGCATTGTTAGATGGATATCCTACTGTTTTGTGTGTGTTTTTTGTTGGAATAAAGAAATGAATTTCCTTTTCACCTTAGCAGTTTGATTTTTCACATCTTGAAAGTGTCACATACCAGCAATGGGCACTGAAGAATTCGAAGTGCATCAACTGTTTTCAGTTGACTTATGATGACATCCTGTTTCCTTTCTCAATTTATTTTTTTATAAATCACACTCTCCTGATTTGAGATATGATCCAATCAAATATATTTATAAAAAAAAACAAAAGCTTGGTGAATTGTTTATTCAGCTCCTCCATTAGTGGGTTTGAAAACTTTCTTTTGAGCTCTGGACTTTGAAGAAAATATGTTATTAAGTATCCACAGGCAACCCTTCTCTGCTATTTTTTTTGTTCTGGTTCAGGCATGTTATATTAGTTTTATGGTCTTCACATTTGTCAGTTGCTTCTTTATTGATAACTTCATAGTTTTCTAACCAAAATACAATACTTTGATTTTTTTGGGGGGGATCAGTATATCATTATTCAATATTTCTGCCACGAAAGATATAGAAAACTTATTTAATTTCTAAAAATTTCTGATTGTTCTATCTATAGTATCTTATACTGAAACAAGTAAAGTTATTTTCATTTGATGCATTATTTTGTTTGAACTTTATGTCAGGCTAATTGGCTGCTGTCTATATTCTATGCTACATTCAATGTATTTAATATTACAAACAAGAATTAAGTATAAAGTGTTTTATTTGTCTTGTTCATGTCTTATAAACAGTGGCCCAAATCCTCAGCCAGTTTTAATCAAACTCATTCCAGTGGAACCAATATGTAATTACCAGGAATGAGTCAATTTGTTCAGCCATTTACTTAGATCATACTTGATCTGTACCTGCATTTTAGTTATCCAACCTTATTCCAGATCCCATGGGTTCCCCTTCCCCTCCGCCATCAGATTTCTGAATGGTCCGTGAACGCATGAACACTATCTCATTATTCCTTTCTTTGCACTTTTTATTGTAATTTATAGTAATTCTATGTCTTTGCACTGTATTGCTGCCACAAAATAACAGATTTTGCATCATCTAAGTCAATGTAAATAAATCTGATACTGATTCTGATTCTGCCATGATGGCACAAAGTTTAGAGTACCAAACTAGTAATCCAGAGGCGTGGAATACCAATTTCAAATCCCACAATGGTAGCTGCAGAATTTAAAGAAAATATATAGTCATTAACTATAATGACTACAGGATGGTTCACTGCTGCCTATCAGGAGAGGCAAGCTGCTAATCAAACTGGTCTATCTATATATGACACAGATCTACAATAACATGGTTGACTCTGAAATGGGTTATAAGGCATTCAGTGGGAAGACAATAAAGAATAGGCAATTAGGAATGGGTCTTGCTAGCAATATGCAAACTGGCCAGCCAATTGCACATCCTATATGCTGGTATCTCTGGAAGTTTAGGTGCATTGGGATTAATCTGGATGGCAGTAAGAAACTGCTGAGAGTTGTGAACACAGCCCAGCACATCACAGAAACCAGCCTCCCCTCCATGGACTCTGTCTATACCTCTCGGTGCCTTGTTGAAGCAGCCAGCATACTCAAAGACCCCACCCACCAGGGTCATTCTTTCTTTTCCCCTCCCCCATCAGGCAGGAGATACAGGAGCCTGAGGTCACATATCACCAGGCTCAAGGACAGCTTCTATCCCACTGTGATAAGACTATTGAACAGTTCTCTTATACAATGAGATGGATTCTTGACCTCACAATCTACCTTGTTATGACCTTGCACCTTATTGTCTACCTGCAATGTAATTCCCTGTATCTGTAATGCTTTACATTCTGTTATTGTTTTTACCCTGTACCATCTCAATGCACTGTGTAATGGATTGATCTGTATGAATGGTACGCAAGACAAGTTTTTCACTGCACCTCAGTACGTGACAATAATAAACCAATACCAATACCAGACTTGAGAGAGCGACACTTGAGAGAGTGACCAAGATTGTGTGGTGCACAATTAGAAGATTAAGTGAATTTATGGTAGGCACAGTCAACAAGAAGTACACAGAACATGGAAGGTCGTGGGTTGATATCAAAATGCAGTACTTGGGAATGATCCTTCCTGCCATTTGTTTTCTTTTAGCTCATCATTCTCTGCAGCTGAAGCAAGGGTTAATAAGAAAGAAATGCATTGTGTTTGCATTGCAGTAATGGTTATTTGGATGAAATTTAACGGAATCTCTGGCAGATATGGACTCTGCACTATTCTGAGTTTGTGCCTTCAGGAGAGGAAGGGACAAATATGGGCATTGATTAAATCCAAGTGGTTGCATCCCGCATTTAACATCTCTCTGATCCCCAGAGGCACTACCGTTCTATCCAGTGCCCAAGAGACCCCTGCAGGAAATGTTGTTTTCTGCATGAGCTCCAGAGACAATGCAACAATGGAGTGAGATGAATGTGCCAGCCTACATGTAATTTTGCAAACTTTTTAATGATAGCATTTCAAGAATGTCACGGAGTTTGAGAAAGAAAATGACTGAGTGGAATCTTGAACACACAATACAACAAAGAAGTGGAATATATACTTGCAAAGGACAAATTGCCAGGGAGTTGGACAGATCCTTCAATGTGACAGCAGCAGAAACAATAGATTAAATAGCCTCCAAATACACTGTGCAATATTAAAAGGAAGGATGTGACTGTGAGGTTTTCCAGCTATCACTGTAAATCAATTCTTTCCTGGCAGAGCACAAAGCTAATTGAGAAGAGCTGACCTTGGCTGTGTTAAATGATATCCCAAATCCTGGAAGAGGATAAAAATGCGAACAAATTCTGCTTGCTTGGCGATGTTGCCTTTTGAGAATGGGAGTTATCAGTGTTGATCTGAAATTGAAGTTGCTGCCTCCTGCAGGTTAAGCAGGCCTGGGACTGCAAGGAATTTCGCTCCTTTGCATATGTTATGTAATCTTTGAAGAAGAAACAATTTGCAGTGAAAAATGAAAAATGCCAGAGCTGTTTTCACTGAGTGAGCCACTCGTTCTGTTTGACAAAAGTTATTTACTGGAGTGACAGGGGATATGAAGGGGGGCCTGCGAAGCTGCAGTTCTCCAGCTTTCCTTACAGCAGATCCGCACTGTCTAAAAACAGCTTTTGCTCGGAGTCCTTAAAACTTAGTAAACTTCATTGATGAAGATGGAGCTGCTTAGAATAAATCTATAAGGCAAGTCTGTGCTCCGTGTGCCAAGGAAGAACTGGTTTATAGTGGTATGTGGAACACTTATGGATTTGTATCTTTCCTTATTAACCCTTGCCAGAGCTGCAGGGAGTGATGAGCTGATCAGAATCCATAGCCCTGCAAGGGTGTTTCCGTTTTACTTTACGATAGTCTTTCTTGGTTGCCTAGCTATTATTCAGTAGATTATGTGCTTAACACAAGCTGAGTTGGTCTGGAACTCTCATGTTGTGATTATCAAATAATCAGCAAGGCTTTTTTCAGCTGTGTGTGTGAATATGTGTGTAATACACACATAACTCCTCCCTTTGATTTGTACCTGACAATGGTAACATTTTGATCATTACATCTTCCAGTGTACATGCCTGCATCAAATGTTTTGAGTGCACATCTTGCTGTGTTTGTGCATATGTGTGTACAAAATGGAAGGCAGAAAAATAGGCAGAGAGTTCATATGATAAACCAGATGATGGCAGGAAATGAGGTGGTAATTAAGGTCTCTAGTTAACCACTAACCACAAATTCTGGGTCAGACAGACATTGCCATCATTGCTGCCTCATGGTCATTCAGTGCAGGTCTGGGAGTTGATCCTCCTGTGTTGGGGCTATTCCAATCAAATGGGGACTTGTGGTCACACTGGTGGTAATTGGGACAAGTAAAGGAGCAGAAGATGTGTCTGGAGGAAGTTGCAACAACAGATCCTTTACTAACATCAAAATAAAAATGCAAAAAGCTGGAAACACTCAGCAGGTCAAGCAGCATCTATGGAAAGAGAAACAGAGTTAAAACTTTCTGTTAAAGAACCTTTGTTGGAACTGGGAAGGATGAAGGATCTTCAACCTGAAACGTTAACAAGTTATTTTATCTCAGATGCTACCTGAACTGTGAGTACTTTCAGCTTTTTTTATTTGTTATTTCAGTTTTCCAGCATCTACTGTTTTATGATTCCCTTTACCAACAACTATGGTCTAAATAATGGCAAAAGTGGTTATGATCTGAAATTGTTGAGTCCAGAACGGTGTTAAGTGCTTCTTAAAAGAGGAGATGTTGTCCTTCCAGCCCACTATGATCTCCCTTCGAGAAATACAGGAGGCCCAGAACAGTGATATTAGTCAGAGAATTAAAACCACCAGTGATCAGGAGTAAATGGTCACACTTACATACTGACAAAAGATTTTCACAAAACAATTGCACAATTGCAGATGACATGAAAATGAGTGGAGTTGTGGATAGTGAGGAAGATTGTCGGGGATGCAACAGGATGTAGATCAGTTGGAAATTTGGAGAAACAGCGGGTGGAGTTTAATCCAGACAAGTGTGAGGAGATGCATTTTGGGAGATCAAATACAAGAGGAAACTGTACAGTAATCAGCAGGACCCTTAGGAACATTGATGAACAGAGGGATCATGGGGTACAAATCCATAGCTCTGAAAGTGGCAACATAGGTAGATAGGCTGGTTATAGAAGGCTTAAGGCATGCTTATTTTCATCATTTGGGGCATTGAGCATAAAAGCTGGGAAGTCATGCTGCAGCTGTATAAAACTTTGGTTAGACTTCATTTGAAATATTGTGTGCATTTCTGGTTGCCACACCATAAGAAGGATGTGGAGGCTTTGGAGAGGGTGCAGAAGAGATTGACCAGGATGTTGCCTGGATTGGAGAGTATCAGCCATATGGAGAGGTTGTACAAACATGGATTTTGTTTTCACTGGAGTGTCAGAGACTTATGGGCAAACTGATGGAAGTATATAGAATTATGAGAGGCATAACAGGGTAGATAATCACAGCCTTTCTCAGGATGGAAATGTCAAATACTACAGGGTGTAGGTTCAAGGTGAAGGGGGAAAGTTTAAAGGAGATGTGCGATCAAGATTTTTAAACAGAGAGTGTAGTTGCCTTTAACACACAGCCATGGGAGTTGGGAGAAACAGATGTGATAGCAACATTTAAGAAACATTTAGACAGATGCATGGAATGGATGGATATGCACCATGTGCAGGTGGATGGGGTTAATTTAGATTGGCATTATGGTTGGCACAGATGTCGTGGCCTGAAGGGCCTGTCCTTGTTCTGTACTGGTCTACATGCATTATGTCTTCTTAGGAAAGGCAAAACTGCACCCTCAGCAGTGAATACAGTATGCCAAATTGAAAAGAATCCATGTATATCTCAAACAAATGTTGGGCCCTGGATGGTGGGAAGGGAAGAGGTGAAAATGTTGGCATTGTATTTCCTGCGGATGCACAGGAAGGTATCATGGGGAGTGCGGAGATTGTTGGAATGACTGAAGAGCAATAAAAATATCAGGGAAGGAACAGTCCTTCTGGAATTTTGAAAGGGAAAGGAAAGATGTAGACACAAGATGCTGGAATCTGGATCAACAAACAAGATGCTGGAGAAACTCAACGGGTCAGGCAGCATCTGTGGAGGGAAATGAACAGTTGACGTTTCAGGTTGAGACCCTTCATCTGGACTGGAAGATGTATTTGGTTTCATGATGGAGCAGACAGAAATGGTAGATTTATTGAATGTGTAGGCTGGAAGTAGAATATAAAGGTAACTAGGAGGGAAGGGGTGAGAGAAGAAATTCTGGAAATGGGTCAGACATCATTAGCACCCAGTCAACTAGGAGAGGAGGTGAATGGCTGAGGAAAAAGGAACTCCTGTTGGATCATTGGTTTTCAGGTCTGTGTTGGGTAAGTAGAGCATCTATTCGTATGTGTGCACAGCTATGGCTGTTCTGACTGCTTCTCAAGATATGCAATGACTTCCAACAGGATTCAGAGGTCACCTCAGATTCTTGGCATAGGCTAATCTTCTACTTCAATTGTGTTAGAGTCCCCAATCATCTCATGCATACAACCACTAGCATTTGTTAGTCTTAACAGGTTCTTGGGACTCCTGAAATTACTCATGCTTAAGGTGCATTTATCATCTCCAAAGTACACAAGTGAATGCACAGGATGTGCATTATGTGCAATTATGGAGTCATACAGAATGAAAATAGGCCCCTTGGCCCATTCAGTTCATGCTGACCATCGATCACTCATGCACATTAATCCTAAATTAATAATATGTTATTCTCCTCACGTTTCAATAAACTGCCCCCAGATTCTACCACTCACCTACACACTTGGAACAATTTAGAAGCCCCAATTAATCTACCAATCCATACTGTATATGTTTCAGAATGTGTGAGGGAACTAGAGCACCTGGAGGAAACTTATTGATCACAGAGAGAACTTGCAAACTCCAGGCAGACAGCACCAGATGTCAGGAGTGAACTTGCTCACTGGATGTATGAGGCAACAGCTCCACCCACTGCACTGTTGTGTCACATTGGGACAAACTAACAAACACCTACACAAAGTTGTTTAAGCTCATGTTTTTATTGGTTTATCAATTTCTAGCTTAAATTTTAATTATTGCCATCTTCTCTGGCATTGAAAATAAAATTGTGGGATCTCTTATTTTGGCTTACTACCCCTTTTATCACTCTTAATGTCATTTTCTCTCTCTTTATTTCATTTTCTCTCTCTCTATTTCATTTTCTGTCCCTGATTTGTCATTAAATTTAATGTTCTAACACTTCACAGTTCAAATTCCTTGCCATTTATTAGCAATGGTTCACCCTGGGTGGTTAAGAGCCGCAAAGTGTCAAGCCCTGTTTACACAGATCCCAGATCCACTCTGAAGAGTCTGAGCCAAGCTGGTTTTCTAATGTACATTGAATTCCAGTGACAAATTGCCAAAGGAGGTCTGTGGGCATGTGTAATGGTGAGCACATGCTGTGAGTGCAAAATCAGGCACATTAGCTAATTTATCATTCTGGTGGTGATATAAGCCATGTAATCGAATCAGGAAAATGCTGATATTCCCACCTCCAGACGATGCTTTAACGTTAGGAAGTACAAGTAAAATATAGCATGCAAGCAAATCAAAGCAATTAACTTGAAGCCTACAGCTGTGTTCTTGCAAATATCATTCCTTCTTCCTACCCTCGAACACCAGCACTACATACAACAATGTCTGCTAAACCCCAACAACGAGACTATGAGAAACATCAAACAACTGTCTTTAAACTCAAAGTGCATTAAATCCATTCTGAATTTTGCTTTTTGGTGAGTTTGGAGTCAATTCACACCTTTCACTTCTGCTCCTCATCTGAACAAAGTCAAATATAAAAAGCTGTAGTGTAAGCACCCACTTACCTCTCATCTGCATTTGTTATATATGTGTGGTGCCATTTACCCTGATGATATTCTATTACTTATGTTTTCTTTCCTGCATGTTCAAAATCGTCCACCAATGCACAACTGATGTTCGGATTCCATATCTAAACCAAACTAAAACATTGGAAATCTGAGGTGCTGGGTATACTCAATGGGCTAGGAAGTATCTGTTAAAAGAGAAGCACAGTTAATACATGTTGATGACATTTCACCTGAATCTAGTCTGCTGAGTATTGCTTGCACTTTTTTGTTTTTATTTCAGATTTCTGGCATCTTCAGTATTTTGCTTTAGTAATGATGTTAACTCTGTTGCTCTTTCTTCAGATGCCTTATGAGTTGCTGCAATTTTCCAGAATGTTCTGCTTTAATTTATAATTAACTCCCCATCTGCTCTTGTGCCAATTTTCTTATACTGAATCTGTCCATCACAGAACTGGGGTGTACCTCCATTACTATTACAGTCAAAAAATGACTGTCAGATGTTCGAGGGCACATCATCAAATAACATCAGGTTGCTGACCTGCTCCAGATTATTATGGGAGCACTAAAAGCAGCACCTCCTATTTTGGAAGCAATTTTAAGTGGTACGTGTCATGTGGCATGCTGGTGCAACCTTCTTCTATGCTTCATTTACCTCCAGAGCCAATCATTCCAAAACTTTCCTGGCTGAGTTCCCATCTCCAGCCCTTCTTAAATTTAAACTCATCCAAAATTCTGCTGATACCAGCCTAAGTCACACCAAGCTTAATTCACCCAGCATCTCTATGCTTGCTAGACAGCAGCAAGCTGATTTTGTAACTCTCAACCTTATTGTCCAATTATTCCCTGATCTCACCATTCCCTGATGTCACCTTTCTCTATCTAAGTGACCTTTGCCGTTTGTATTATCCTTAGGTTACTCTGTGTTCCTTCTCCAAATCTAGTATCTTGTGCATCCCCCACTTACTTCACTCTATCCTTGGTGAATGAGCCTCAACCATTCCAGACCCCTAGCTCAGAAATGTTCTTCCTAAATCTCTCTACATCTCCATTTTCTTTCTCCTCTTTTAAGGTTCTCTTTAAACTGAACTTCTTTCACCAAGCTTATAATCCTAGCACCTCCTTCTTTTGCTCTTGGTTTTTTATGTTATAGGCATGTTACAAATCTAGTTTAGTGCTAGGACTGTGGTACACCCATGCACTGGGCTTCCAAATGTCAGATGAGACTCAGTATTGAGTGGTCTAGTGATATCTTAGCTCAGGTAAAAATGCATAGAGTCAGGAAGTTGTGGATTCTAGCAGCCCAATAGGATCTTGAGCACAAACTGTGATGGGACTCCTTTGCAATCTTACTGGAAGAAACTGGACTGAATTTGAAACCAGGTTCTTGAAGGAAACATAATTGGTGGTGCCTTTGAAAATGAGAAGCAGTGACATCCAGCAAACCATTCCTACTCCCTTCCATCCCCCACCACCCTTAAATACTGCACAGGAGAGTTTAAATGATCCCAAGTATCAGGAGGAATTCCCATCTAAAATCCAACTAGGGGATTTGCAATACATGTAGGACTCCCGAACATCAAATTTTAACTGAATTTGGTGGAATGTGCATTTTGCACAGTAATATTACTGGACTAGCAATCCAGAGATCTGGACCAATGATTTTTTCATGTCAGTACATTACTCCCAATTCTATCTGCTTTAATTTTGTGCACTAATGTCTTATGTAGGACATTGTCAAAAACCATTTGAAAGTCCATCTACACCATATCCATTGCTTCTCCCCCATCCACTCTACCAGTTGTGTACTCAAAAAATTCCAGTACATTTGTCAAGCATGATTTCCCTTTCTGAATCCATGTTGACTCTGACTGGTCCTGTTGTGCAAATGCTCTGATAATGATATCAGACTAATCAGTCTATGATGCCAGTCAATGCTTCTCCTTTCTAAAATAGTGGGACTACATTGGTTACCCCCCTATGCATTAAAACTCATTAAGCATCCAAGGAATGTTGGAAATGACCACCAATAGGTTCATTATTTCTGCAGCCATTTCCATAAGTACTCTGGGAAGCAGGCTATCAGAATTTATTAGCCTTCAATCCCACCAATGTCCCTAATACCCTACTCTCTTGCTAATGCTGATTTCCTTCAGCTCCTCCCTTTTATGAGACCCCAGGTTCTCTGACATTTCTGGAAGGTTATGTCCTCAATGGTGAAAGTAGCCCAAAGTAATTGTTCAATTGCTTGCCTTTTTTTTAGACCCCATCATAATTTTTCCTGTTTCTGACGGTAAGGAACCTCTGTTTATTTTACTTTTTGTTCTAGATTTCCTGCACTCATGCTCACCACAGACACTGGAAGTGTTCCTGATTTCCCACATAGCAGAGGAGCAATGTTTCATGGCTCTGCCCTCTCCTGCTATGACTTACATTTTAATTGCTTTAGATTAAATTAATTTCATTCAGACCTTATTTTGCAGTCAACACTCCCTCACACAATCAAACAACCTTGTCTTTAACTTAATAAATGAACTGTGAAAGTGATGGAAATACTCATTTGCTCCTACTTACTAATCTCTTACATCCCCCATCACGTGAGACCTTCGGAATCACGACATCAGGTCTAAATCTACGGCTGGTCTCTGAAGTGGGTAAGCTCCCTAGCTGGTCCTCCTCCTCCCCCGACCCCCACCCCCTTGGCTGGCACTATCTGCAGTGATAGGGAATTTAAATTTAGTTAATTAAATAAAATGATATTATTAGCAATGATGACTGTGGGATGCATGTACACCCAAGGAAAACTATCTGTTTAGTGAACACATGATGCACAAGAAGCTCAAAACGAGGGTTCCTAGCTGACTGCCTCTCTGGAACTCTAGTGCAGCCTTTCAGGAAAGCAAACATGTCATTGTTACATGTTCTGGTTATTTGTGGTTCTTATCTGCCACTGCAATGTATAATTAGTGTTGGACAGTAAATGAGGGTCTGCAATGAATGAAGGGAAAAAAAAACTAGCAATCTGCCTCAAGGATATCCCGAAGGTAATCCCACATCATTTTTGTG
>JARFYF010000063.1:18213035-18226986 GCA_030265395.1 Rhina ancylostomus | reverse complement strand
GGAGAAGACCTCACCAAACGTCCTAAGACTCAGGAGGAATTAAGTACAAGGGTGCAGGCTTCTCACATGGTTTTTAGTTCTTATGCTTGATTCCCACCCTCACTAATTCTTGTACAGGCATTTAAGTAAATATAGAAAGGACATCTACATTACATTGCAATGCCAATTCTATTTAAAGATACCTTTTGAACTAAAATCTGAACCATTCCTGAGCAGTTAAAAAGATCTCCTTTGTTTTCATTGGCTCAAAACAAGGCACAGTACTCCGTAGCTTTTCAAATGATACTTTCATGCACTAGCACTGCTGCACACATCCAAGAAAGACTTTGCTGGTGAAAATGGCATCATTGTATAGGAGAGGTGACAGGGATCCCAGATGTGGAGGATTGTTGACATTAGTAGGTATGCTCTCCTTCTGCTGTTGACTGGAAACAGTGATGAATGCTGTCATGTTGACTGATATTTTAAAACACCTGCGTATTGCACATGCAGCAGCACTAAGACTGATACTAGAGCCAATCCTGACATTAATGTAAAAACAGGAAATCTGAGTCATAGAGTCATAGAGAAACAGCACAGAAACAAGCCCTTCAGCATGGAGTCTGGACTGACCATAAATCATAATACTTCAATAATCCTATTATTTTATTCTCTCCATGTTCTCATCACCTCTCACCAAATTTTACACTCACTTACACACTATGGGCAACTTACAGTAGCCAGATGACCTACCAGGCTGCAGGTCTTTGGGATGTAGGTGGAAACTGGACCAAACCCAAATCAAGGAGACCCAGAATGTCACTGGCAGTGCAATCCCTGCAGTGCAGGTTAACCATATTACCATGTAGCAAATGGCAAAGCTTTGTGTGAGCTACACTGCTGGCATTGAGTCTGGATAGTAACTGTTTCTGGGCCATTGCCACGAAAGTGTGCTTTCCCTGTGGCTCAACGGCAAGTGCATGCAATGTATCACTGGCAGCTGATTATTTCTCTGGCAAGCTCCAATCCATAATAGAGACCAAAATCAACCATCATTCATTTTAATTATGCTACTAATGTGATCTACAATTAAGTTTATACTTAAATATCTTCCTGTTTCTTGACCTGCAGTGAGACTAGGCAATGCAAGAGTCACTTTTTATGCCATTTTGTTTTTTTTAAGTCATTTTTGAAATATTAAAGTGTTGCAAACGCCTCAATTACAGTCAGCTTTCCCATTAATTTGCATATATTATTTTTGCTTCAATACAAGCACTCTCTCCAGTTTGTCTAAAAAGCCAGTGGGAGGATGGCATGCTGTGATTCCCGGTTGTCATCAAGTCTTGACTATAATACAAAAAAGTCATGGGTCATAAAATTGCAATTTAAGAAGCCTAAAAATGACAGTCAGCAATATTAATGAATGAACAGTTTATCAGCTCATATGTTATTTCTGTTACTTTACAGAAAATGCTAACATGCTTTAAATGAAAATGTGGACACTTGTTTAGTAACAGAACAGATGACGCTCAATGACTCTGAGCATGTCATCATTAATACCGCCACAAACATTTAAGGACTTCACAGATAATGATTTGAACTAGTCTCTGAACATTCTCCCCTGCTCACCTTTGGACTATCATCACTTTTCTGCTTGTGGATTGAAGTTACAGATCTCGAATCCACTGGCCGTGTCCGTCCCAAACTGAAAAAAAATAAACCCACAAATGTGATGTGGGTATCTGTATTACAACAAAGCGATCGAAGAACTGGGTGCTGCAGTCCAATAGGACGAAAATCTGAACAGTGATAATGAAAATGGTTGTTAGAAAAAGTAATTGACTTGAAACATTTGATTTGGGAGTGAGATGAGCTGCCTGAATAAAATTGAACTGGTCCATTGGCAAGTGTGAAGTCTCTTTCAATACAACACACAACAATGTGTTTAAACGGGGCAAAACAGAAAAATGTTGCATAAATCATGTTTGGCAATTGGATGAGTCAGCATGATGAGGAAATGCAGTGTGACCATCAAGACAGGGAAGTGAATGCTACAATAAGGCAAGGGAACAACTGGGTATTGGTTGGGTTACTGTGTCTTCAGTGCACCATTTACAAAATATACTGTGGGTACTTGCCTAGCCTACTCCAATAACATCTCCAATAATTGCAACCTTTGCCGCCAAAAAGGGCAAAGACGGCAGATCTGCAAGAACACCACCACTTGCAGGTCCGCTTTCAAATCACACAGCATCCTGACTTTGAAATAGATCAAAGTTCCTTCATTGTCACTGGGTCTAAATCCCAGAACTTCCTCTACAACAACATTGTGGAAGTCACAAGCGATTGCATCAACAAGATGCTGGACGAACAGTATCTGTGGATGGAGATGGACAGTCAATGTTTCGGGTTGAGACCCTTCATTTGAACATTATGGGACTACCTGCATCAGAACTTCACTAGTTCAAGATGACTCACTGTCATCTTCTCAGGCGTAATTATGGATGGGAATAAATGTTGCATTTCCTAGCGAATGGGTGCCAGTGCATGGGAATACAACCCAGTGGATGCTGAATTCTGAAAAATGAGCTAAGAATTGAGTAACCTGGTCTAGTAATTCAAAATCACCCAGGTTATTAAGGAGTCACAGCAGCTTGAGCAGAAACAGCTGAAGCATCACAAATTCCATTATTACCTCGTAGGTTAGAATGAACTCTTCCAAATTTAAAATAATGAAATTGGAAACATAGAATCCAGTAAAACAAGTTCAGCAAAACTTCTTTTTTGATAATTGCTATTTCTATTAAAAACCTGGAGATAGTGGTATAGAAACCCTGCTCCTCATTACAAGATGTTTATATATTAAAAGGACATGAAACTTGCATTACACACACACACACACACACACACACACACACACACAGAAATCTGCAGCAGTTGGTGCATAGTTGCAACACATAAAAATGGCAGTAGCAATTTGGAATTAAATTGATGTGAACATTCTTTTGTCATGGTGATGCAACTGGAAATCATGGCTTGTAACACAAGTAAGGTTTATAAATTAACAGTGATAAATTCACACCAATCTCAGAAGCCCCAGTTAATACTTCTCCCTGGACCTTGAACAAGCCCCAGTTATTATTTCTCATTTGATGAATCATTTTTTGTTTCAAACTCAGAGGGTAGCTGAGATATGAAACTCACTGGTGGTGGGACAGAGGAAACAGAATCAATCAGTGCCTTCAAAAGGGAGTTGGTTTGGCACGAGAGAGAATAGGTTGCATTGCTACAGGGAAAGAACAATGAGACGGTCAACCAGGAGTTAATATTAGACTCTTTGGGTTAGATAGCCTTCTGTGTCTAAACAATTCTATGATTCTATTTTGAATGCAAATGGACTGAAACTACTTTTCAAAGTAGAAGGTACCTGATTTGTTCTTCTTCTTATCTGTTCTACCATTCAGGTTTAACCACATTCCACTCCAATTATCATATTTTATTTCATTCCATTGCATTGTGAAAATATAATGAGAAAAGGAAAAGCCAATGGAAAATGGCTTTCTTTCAGTTTGTACTGAGGATATTCACGATATCATTTACTTTACCCAACATTTAGATGAATGAATTACATGAAATATATTAGTGCAATGTACTGTTTACTTATTTCTATATATTATGAGGATAATACTGTCTTGATTAAGTCATTTCACAGTATCAGTTCAGTGTGCTGAAAGAAAATGCACATACATTTGTAGGCTATATCAGCATCAATGGAAAGCAAAGATACAAGAGTCTTAATTAAATGGGTCATACCGAGACTGTAGTAACTGCACTGTTTCTGTTACATGAACTGCACAGACACACCTTGGGTTACAATTCTGCCAGCCTGTATTAAACTGCTTTCTTTCTTACTTTCTTGTAGGAGAAGGTGGGCGGACCTGCACGAGGATAAAGCCCATGCTCTGTAGATATTGAATATACTGCTGCATGAATGCATTGGAAATCTCGCCCAGCCACTGTTCTTCCTTCAGTTTGAAAGGCATTGTTTCCACAGAATCACAGCTGTGGCTTCGATCTCTCCCTGATGCTGTGGAGTCACTTGAACGATGACGCTTCTAGAGAGGGGCGATCAGAAGAAAAGTAGAAGTCAGAAATTATGAAGACAAGAAAATCACAGTTCATCTTTGCTTTAAAATGGGCCTTCAGGAGAAAAAAAAAACTTACATTTTTGTATTATTAGTTCGAACCTTGGTATGTGGCAAAGCCAATGAGGTATTTTTGAAACAACGCTACTGTTTAAATGAAGGGAAATGTTACACTTAATTTGGATCACAGTCATCAGTGAGATTTAAAAAATGACTAAATATTCTCTTTGGTGATATCGGTTCAAGGTTAAATATTGACTAGGAAATCAGAGAACATTTTCCAAAATAATGCTTTTGGATTTTCTTATGCCATCTGAACATTTGGTTAAACATTGCAGCAGAAATGCAGCACCTATGAAATGTGCATTACTCCATTGATTCTGCACTGCATTGTTAACCTAGATTATCTGTTTAAGATTGTAGAACAGAGTTTTTGCTTTTGCTTTTGCTTTTACTTAACCTTCTGATTTGGAGGTGAGAGTGTTAGCACTCAGCCACGGTTAACATTGAAAACATAGCCCTGCACTGAGTTGCATCTGCCACTCTACCAACCAGTCCACATCCTCTTACAAACTTCTGCTAATTTAAAATTGACAAAGAGCAATGCAACTCTTTTGTAACTACATTCAAATTCTTTTCATAAATGGAAAGTTAAAGAAATCCCAGCAGGACCACAATATCCAAATTCAGTAAATCCAAAAACCATTCATGCTCAAGTAATTTTTTTTCTCTGTTGGCAAACGATGAAGCCACATTTCCTTCGTTATGCCATAACTTATCTTTTGCTATATCTTGCATAGCATTTTACCAAAATGGAATCCATTCTGATAATATAACATTGTATTTCAAAAGCAATTCACAAATTGTTAAGTGCTTTGGGATTCCCAAAAGATGCAAAAAGTTTTATGTCAAAATTCTTTATTTTTTTTGACAATGTACAGTGAATTTCACTACAACACAAGAACATAAGAAATAGAAGTGGGAAAATACTGTGCAACTCCATGAGCCTGCTTTGATTTTTAATAAAATCATGGCTGATCCAATGCCTGATCCCTATAACCTTTGACTCCCCTGTAATCCAATAATTTGTCTGTTCTAGCCTTGAATATGCCTAGTGGCTCAGCATTCACAACCTTCTGAGATAGAGAAATCCTAAAATACACAGAAAAGAATTTCTTCTTAATCTCAATCCTAAAACTCTGCTCATCATTCTAAACTCTCCCACTGGAAACATATCTCTGTAGAACCTAACCTGTTAAGCTCCTATAGAATCTCTTACGTTTTCATGAGATAATCAATCACAGTCCTTATGTTAAAAATCCATAGAAATCTTTCCTGGCCAATGTGTTTATTTAAATGCTTGTCCTGATTTTTTAAAAAATCTAGACATACTACCACAAAGTAGGCAAGAAAAGTTTAAATTTCCTGATTTATCTGTGGCCCTATAGTTTGGAACAGTGCCTGTTTATAAAGATCCAAAGTAAACTTTCTATCTAAGATGCTTTATCTCACGCGCAAGTATTAAGTGTAGGCAGAATTTTCATTTTTGAAATTGTACGTATGTTTTTTTTGATTCATCTGAACATTTAAAAGGAAACATTGATTTCCAGTAAGCCACAAAAAATAGTCATCATTGGTACTCTGTGTATTCAGTGAAATGGAAAATACAGATGCACTATTCAATTACTGTAATATCGTTATTTTATAAATTAAAATCAACAAGGATAATCAGGAAAACTACACATCCTTTGGCCTAAAATCAATAGTATTGTTTCAGTAATAGGTTAAATAATTGAAACCATGAAGGAATGAATTTTACTCAAAGCAATAATTCAATGAAGGAAAAGACTAAACCAATTTACTAAAGGACAGCCAGCCACAACAAACATTCTTTGTTTTGAGAATGCTATAAATAAAAAAGTTGATAGAATGTAGTTTACTTTAGCTTTCATAAACCCTAATGGTATAGAGCAGAAGCCACCAATTTCCAATTCTAAATTAAGTTGATTAAATAGAAATTATAAGACGAGGAGTGATGATGATGGAGATGAGGCTGACTGAAGTACTAGAGAATGAGCTTGGCACATCAGTGGTTCTTAATCTGAATGCAACAAACAAAACTCTTATAACTTTCTCGTATTTGAAACAATGTTATGGTGTATAGAAAGGTATGTTAAACCTGGTCAAGGAAACCTGTTGATTACCACATACGATTTTTACTCAACTGATGAATCAGTGTACTGTAATTAGCAAGGGCACAGAATGCACTCTAGGGGTGGAAGGTTCTTCAAAATCCAACCAAAAGTTGGTAGCAAGCACCAACACTGACCAAGCTCCAAGGTGGTCCAGAACCAAAGGACACAAATAAATGAGCCAGGAACACAATGAGCGAACCAACATGAGGGGCGAACCAATCTGACCTTGTTCTCACCAATCTACCTGTTGTAGATAACCTGTCCACAATGGCACTGGTAGATTACGCATAGTCCTTACAGAGATGAAGTCCTAAATTCAGACTGAGGACACCCTCCATCACGTTGCTGGTGCTACAATTGCACTAAATCTGTCATGCTCAAAGCTGAGCATCCATGGGGAGTTGTGGACCATCAGTAGCACCTGAAATGTACAACACTACAATCTGTTACCCCTAAGGCTCAGTATATCCCGTACTCTATTAATGCAATCAAGCCAGGGAATGAGTTTTGGTTCACTGAGGACTGCAGAATGGGAACAGAACCAGATGTACCTAAAAATGAGGAAGGTGTAGCACTACATCTGTAGTGTGCAGGTGTGAAGGTGTGCAGGACTACATGTGAGCTGAGCAGCAAAGAGAATAAAATGGACAGAGCCAAGTGATCCCACAAGCAACAGATCAGATCAAATCTCTGCAGTCCTGCTCAAGGCAGCCCAATCCTCTAGTATTTGACACAAGATTCTGGCTAAATCCCCAATCTATGCCTCAAATGATTGAGATTTATAAAATTATGAGGTGCATAAATAGGGTAAACCACAGGAAACTTTTCCCCCATACCAGAGGTAGATAAAACTAGAGGACATAGATTTAGGGTCTGGGGTAAGAGATATAGAGGGGATCTGATGGGGACCTTTTTTACCCAGAGAGTGGTGAGTTCCTGGAACACACTACCCAAGAGAGTGGTGGAAGCAGAGTCACTGAGAGCATTTTAGAAGTGTCTAGACAAGCACTTAAATTGTCTTGACAGAGAAAACTAAGAGTCAAGTGCTGCAAGGTGGAATTAATACAGATGGGTGCCCAATGATCAGCATAGATGCATGGGGTCAAGTAGTCTGTTTCCATGCTGTATGACTCTGTGACTGAGACTGAAGTGTTGAGAGGGGAAACCTCAAAGTGTGAGGTCTAGCTGACTGAAATGCCAATTGTCACTGGTGCGTTGAGGAGGAATGATACATTGGAGGCTAAATAGGGAGCTGAATAAAGTCACAAAGTTAGCTACAAAGGCATGCAAACTCCAGGATATTAAGAATATGAATTTTAAATTAAGGTAGAGTGGAAGTGAGAGACAATGGAGGCCAGAAAGGATAGGAATGATAGTTGAGTGGAACTCGGTGAAAAACTCTTGCAGGGATAACAATTCTGTGTCTGCCTTTGTGCCCAGTTAGAGCTTGTTTCAACTTTTGTTGCTTCCAATTAGAACGCTGCTACATGAGAAATAAGTTTCTATTTGCAGTCATACCATCTTTATCTTAACAGCTATTTATTGCTTTGTATAACATTTTGTGCTTAGACCATTGTTTATACTTTGAACTTTGAAGAGATAAGCAATGACTGAGGAAAGAGAACCATTTGCAATGTTAGCTTGCGCAGAAGACAGGAAGAGAAGTTAGATGATCAGTGGTTAAATGAAGATAGGGTCAAAACAGCAGGTGATGAATCAGATGGGCAAGGTCTGCTCAATAATGACAGGGGGTAAAGTAGACAAGGACATGGGTTCAGTGTTGAAGTGGAGTTAAACCTAGGGCAAAAGGAAAGGTGAAAGTAACAAGGAGAGATCTCAACCCAAGTAATTATTAGCTATTTATACATTGGAAGAGTAATTAGAGAATGTAGAGGAAGGGTGTTATTGCATGTTCAATGCAGTTCTTGGTCACTTTCAGCACAGGGAATGTAGTTCACATAAAAATGTATAACTCTGCACCAATCTATAGTTTACATGCAAATTCAAATGAATATAATGAGAAATGAATTGAACTGGGGTTGAGAAGGTAAGAACAGACACTATTCTTTGAGGAAGAATGTTGATGTAGGTAAAATTCTGGCAACGATAAATCTAAGATATGAAATAATTTCAGGGAAGATTTTGGATTCCACCAAAACATTACACTTGTCGTAAATATTATGCTCAATAAATCTACAAGCATGGATGAAAGCAATACATGGTGAATGTTTATGTTCACCAAAGTGAGTGCCGTTTGTTCAGTGTAATGAACACCTCCCTATTCAAGGTGCACTGAGTGAACAAACACATCCGGATCAGAATTAGTACAGTGTTCTTCAGATTGAATCCTTTCTATTTTGCTCACCCACCTATCCTGACTCAACAGTGCACCAATGCCTTTTTTTTAAATACCAGCTATCCTTGTGCTAGAGTGAAGATGCCAGATTAATATAGTTGCAGCTCATGGACAGGAGAAGCATTCAGCACATCCATCTTGGCAGATCCAAAATAAACTTCTATTCAGTACACTACGTGATAGTTTTCAGAGTAGGTAATTTAAATAACAATATTACTTGGGATGAAATGCACAAGATCAACTGCTTCTTCTTAGATTTTTATTTTCAATGAATATGCCTCCATTAATTTTAGTTGTCCACAGTGATTGGATAAATAAAGAATAATCAAATAAGTATCTAGAATCTCCTAAATACACAGCAAGTGTTCAACTTGACTCAAGGCACAGACATCCCTCTGAAAATAACAATACAGGAATGGTTAAAGTTATGCAACTCTCTTGCCTGGCAGATGCTCATTGCCTCCTTGCAGCACTCGAGGCTCATGTTTTGCTTCAGCAAACTCTAGATTTCTAACAGATGGTGACTTGTTCTTAGGCATGGCATGACTGATCTTTTATACACAATTAGTTTTTACCTCCAACAAGGTCAGTTATTTTTTAATACAGCGTAGTCCCACCTTCTCTATTGTAGGAATCTACCTTCCAACATCCCCTATTCCTTCACAACTTTCCAGACTTCTTTAATTTTGAAGACTTACTCATTCATTCCTTCAGGTTTCTCTTTTCTTTGGTTCCTTTCTTCACTCTAGTACATTGCACTTCCTTCCTAGCTCCAACCTTTGTGCAGGCCCTCATTCTACTTTTAAAGGTATGGATCCTCCCTCTTCCTACTTATTCCAGAGCAAACAAACTAGCCACCAACTCAAATTGCCCCAAATACCAACATGAATTTAAACCACATACACCCCAGACCTACCTTTCCCTCTGATCCAACCTGCTGCTCTGCCTGGATTTGGTGCCTGAAAATGGGATCAAACAACAAGGGTGTGGCACAGTAGTGAACAAGTCGAGAAGACTGTTTCAACGTGTCCAGATCACCCACCTAAATCAGAAATAAACATGGTAAGGTTACTGCATTTATTTCTAACTTCACAGTATACTCATGACCTGCAAATAATCAAGGAGGCACTACGCCATTACAAAAAACTTTTAAAAAATGCAGATGCTAGAAATCCGAAAACAAAACAGAAAACATTGGTAACATTTGGCAAATCGGACCGCATCTGTGGAGAGAGAAGAAGAATTGATATATCCAGTAAATGAGGACAATAAGACATTTCTCCAACTGTTTCAGAATGTTACTTACAGTGATGGGCATGTTTGACTGGGCAGAACGTTGCTGCCATGTCACAAATAGATTCTCAATTTTCATTTGTTTCTCCATTTCTGAAAGAGAAAAACAAATCAGGACACAAATTAGAACTAGTACATCCTGTAAAGTACGAACTTAGCACATTACATAGGTGACCTGAATATAGAAGCATTTGCTCCGATATCATGTACAATCCAGTTCGACATCACCAGATAAAGTAGCCTTAAATGACCTTCAAGGTACTGATACAGATTCATTAAAATTAAAAAAAATGTCTAGATAACAATGCATCAGTATATTAGATTACCTAACCTTATCTCCAATGAGCAGCCCTTTTTACCTTAAAATTTCTGCATTTGCTTAACACTGCTCTATGCAATATCCAATAAGCTCAGTTGAGTGTAGATAAAAGTTGACATATGCGATTAAAACTTTCAATAAGAACTCAGTGACAACTGAGTATTAGAAAATTAATCTCCAATGAACTTGGAAAAACATACATTCCAGGGCCAGAAACAGTCCCGTAGTCTTAGTACAGTAGAAATTCTCAGGAAAAATAACTAAGGATTATAGGAAAACCATTGCAACAGAGCCACATGACCCAAGTGATGGTAAGTAAAAGCAGATTTCAGTAAACTTGAGTTGACAGCACTGAAACTACTCTGAATGTCTAAAGGAACCAAAGTAACATGAAACATCATGTATTTACACATACTTATCACTCAGACACAGAAACCAAAGTGAATGACACTCATGTACAAGTGACACAGAACATATAAACAATTATAGTTTGAATTGTCTTGGTGATTACTCACTGTATGAAAATTAATACAGAAGGATGCAATTTTTTTTGCCCTTCAAGCACAGTTTGGTTGCTTGCAGATTATCAAATTGTTCTCACTTGCAAGCAAAAAGTGATTCCCTTAATTTCTCACATGCAAAAATAGATGTGCACTGGATAATTTTATGTAAAATGTATTATATATAATGTCTGTATATATATATTACACAATAATATAATGCACATAATATATAATACAAAATTTGCAACTTCTGTATCTTGTTTACCTCTCCGCTCCAGGTTTTTGATTTCCAGGAACTGTGTGCCATGGCGGGACACTGGGTCAGACAGCCCAGCATCATGCGACTGCCTCATTGCTTTAGGCACAGTGATGTCACGCAGTGCTTCATCAAATGGGACAATCTCTGGTGGGAAGTGAAGAGGTGGAAGACTTCTATTTGATGAGCTCAGCCGTCCTTGTTCCTTACTAGGTGGGGGAGTTGGGCTCTTGATTAGTGAATCAGCTTCCAATGTGGTATGAAGGAATGGATTTGCTTCCTGTTTGGACAAAGAGGTGACGAGAATGGAAGAAAAATGATTCCAGTCATAGACTAATTACACTTCAACGGAAATTACTAATGTATGTCTACTTTCAGAGCACAATTTCTAACCAATTTTAATTGAAAAGACCATAACTGGCAGAATTCTAATTCACTGAAAGCTCATTAGAACTAAAAGAATTGGTTGTATCTCAACCTATGGCATCAGTTAAAGGGAGAGAAGCTCTTGTCAATTATTAGTCAAACCCATTGATTTGCAGATGAGGAGAAAAAGGGAAACAGGCCAAACAACCCTCTGAATTCCAACCAGCTACTCAAAAATTCACAGTAGTTTACATCATCTAGTTGGAATTGGCAGAAAGAGCTGGGAGTGGATGAGAGAATACAAACATCACAATAACTATAGATAGATTTAAACCTTAAATCAGTTTTATGCTAGTGTCTTTTACTGCTAGACCATTTCAATATCTTGCTGTGCATTCAGACTTGACAATCCTTTATGAAATTTAGATTCTTTGAAGATTTACAACCTGTGGCAATTCTTGTGGTTCAAAAATTCCCTTCATAATGTACAGAGAAAATATGTGTTTATATCTGAAGGAAATGTGCTCTGACTGAAGAGTCAAGAACCAATACCAAGTATAATTATAAACAATATTACTTATGATACAAATATTTGTTTTTGTTCCAAAGAAACTTTTTTTTTAAATTGCGAGGAACTGGGCAATGTTGATGTTCAAAGGGACCTGGATGCCCTTGCACACAGTCACTAAAAGCCAGTACGCAGGTGCAGCAGGCAGTTAAGGAACATGGCGTGTTGACCTTAATTGCAAGATGATTTGAGTACAAGAGTGAAGATGTCATGGTACAATAGTATAGAGACTTGGTGAGACCATATCTGGACTATTAAATGAAATTTTGGTCTCTGTGCCCAAAAAAGCATACACTTGCTATGGAAAGAGTGCACCAAAGATTCATCAGTTTTGATGAAGAATCTAGGTCCCGAAACATTATTTCTCTTTCTATTGGTGGTGAGAGATTTAAAAGAGGTGAGATATTTAAAGGGGGTGAGCTATTTAAAAGGGACACCAGGGGCAACTTCTTCAATGCAAAGGGTGGTTGCATTTGGAATGAGCTGCCATAAATAGTGACTGAGGTGGGCACATTAGCAACATTTAAAAGCTATCTAGATAAATACATGGACAAGAGAGGTTTAGAGAACTATGAGCCAAACATGGGCAGATGGGACTAGCTCACTGGGCAACCCAGCATGCGTGGATGAGTTGGGTTTCCATGTTAGATGACTCCATGGTGCCTGACCTGCTGTGCACTTCAGCATTTTCAATTTTATTTTGATTCATGGGACGGCAGGTCTGTCACATGATGAGAGATTGTATAGGCTAGGCTTCTGTAGTTTAGAGTTTAGAAGAATACGAGGTGACCTCATTGAAACATACTCAATTGGCTAGATACAGGGAGGATGTTTCCTCTGTAGTCTAGGACTATGGGTTACAGTCTCAAAGTAAAGGGAAAGCTATTTGGGTCTGAAATGAAGAGATATTTCTTTACTTAAAGGTTGGTGAATCTTTGAAACCATCTATCCCAGGGGGCTGTGGAGGCTTGGTCACTGGTTGTGTTTAAAACCAAGATCGATAGATTTCTGGATTTTAAAGGAATCAAGGGATATGGGGATAGGTCATGAAGCAAAAGATCAGCCATGAGTTTATTGAAGGGCAGAGCAGGCTTAAGGGGCCAATTGGCCTACTCTTGCTTCTATTTCATGAGCTCATGGACATAACAAAGATTGAAACTGCTTTACAATGCAGGGCTATTGCATTACGTATCCTTCATTTTGTTCTACCAATATCTAGATTGGGTAAATCAATACCATACATCAGTGTTCAAATTCTTAATATAATTTAATCTCCAACCATATTCATGTTTGGTATTGAATGGATCTCTGAACACCATCTGGAGCATTGCCTGCTATACCTCTTAAGCTGTACTTAGTGCATGACCTCAACTGGGAATGCTTTGAAAGCAAATTCACCTTCAGTGTCCAGCACTGTGATGTGAACTTTCTTATGAACATTACCAGCTGCAGGGAGATTTACACAGATTAGCATATTGTATAACGTCTGCTCAAAGACATTCTGTTGTCTGGGAGTGAAATCAACACTATTTCAAGTTTTACAACACACTAACTTGCTTAAGAATTTATGACTGAAGCTCAAATCAGTTTACATCTCAAAATCTGCACCAGCTACTTGTCAATATGATCACATCAGGTAATAACTGCTTCAGGACCTTCAGAGGTTTCTGACAAAAACTGGCAGCAATATTTTGATTTTTTTTCATAAAATCCAGTGACAAATGAAAATGGTCATCAGTTCCATCATGTCTTGGTAGTAGTTTTTACTATCCAGTATTTAACACAGCATTCAGAATTACACCCATCCATGGCTGAGGGAAAATATAACATGCTTGCTTATCCATGCAGTTACAGGAAAGACACTGGGCATCATGAGATAATAATAAGTACCATTTATCAGGACAGAAAATGGAACTTATTACCCCTGCTTTCCAGACATAAAACAGAGGCAAAAATAACCCGTTTTGGAAA
>JARFYF010000063.1:18086349-18099237 GCA_030265395.1 Rhina ancylostomus | reverse complement strand
TGTGGGAGGAAACCGGAGCACCCGGAGGAAACCCACCCAGACACGGGGAGAACGTACAAACTCCTTACAGACAGTGGTTGGAATTGAACTCGGATCACTGGCGCTGTATAGCTAACTGCTACACTACCATTCCATCTAAAATAATGTCAATAGATGGTACATGGTACATGGTCTATTCTCAAACTGTCCACAGCAGTACAATATGCATAAACTTTATTGGTGATGTTATTATACGGATCCCATATATATCCAGAATATTATTTATATTGCTGATGACTCCTTGCTTCTTGCTAAACCTGAGTGCAAAATACATTTTAAATGCAGTAGGTAGAAATGATAGCCACCCAGATACTGTATGCACTGATCATTCTGAGAGGTACTGCACTGAATTTCCTTCCTTGCTCCCCCTGGTTCTCCTCCTCTTCCCACGGCCCCTTCCCCCTTCTCTCCACCGCCCTTTTCCCCAGACTCCTTCCTCCTCCTCCACCTCTCCCCCCCTCTGTCTCTCAAAGGCCTCCAGCTACATTCCTCAGTGACCAACTTGGGACTACTTGAATTGTTTCAGGCTTATGTTTACCACTGATTGGATCCGGCACTTAATCCAGGGAAATGCAGCAAAGAAGGAAGCTACTCAGCCATTGTACCTTAACGAAGTCTTTGAAGGAGCAATGCCAGTAGCCCCACTCCCATGCCCGATCCCCGCAGGTCCACAAGTTTCTTGCTTTCCCTTGAACTGGCCCACAAGCCAGTTTGTAGAGTATTTGGGGTCCTGACTTTTATGAGTAACGGAACATAGAGCAATAGGAAGTTGTAATGTCATTCAGACAAGTGGATGGAAGTCATGAAGTATAAAACACCCGTTCTAACCATTATGCTTGCTCAGGTCTGGGCACCGCACTTGAGGAAAAATGTCAAGGCTTTGGTGCGGATTACTAAAATTATTCCATCGGTGAGAAACTTTCCTTGTGTGGGTAGACTGCAGAAGCCAAATTGCTCTCAATGACAAATAGAACACGGAACTCTGGTCAGACCGCACTTGGAGTATTGTGTTCAGTTCTGGTCGCCTCATTATAGGAAGGATGTGGAAGCTTCAGAGAGGGTGCAGAGGAGATTTACCAGGATGCTGCCGGGATTAGAGAATAGGTCTTATGAGGAAAGGTTGAGTGAGCTAGGGTTTTTCTCTTTGGAGTGATGCAGGATGAAAGGCAACTTGATAGAGATGTATAACATTATGAGGGGCATAAACAGAATGGACAGCCAGCACCTTTTCCCCAGGGTGGCAATGGCCAACACCAGAGGATATCAGTTAAAGGTCAGAGGAGGAAAGTTTAGGGACGATGTCAGAGGTAGGTTTTTTTTAAAGAACACAGAGAGTAGTGGGTGCCTGGAATGTACTGCCAGTGGTGGTAGAGGCTGATACAATAGGGAAATTTAAAAGACCCATAGATAGGCATATGGAAGAAAAATGGAGGATTATGGGCTGTGTAGGAGGGAATGGTTAGATTGATCATGAAGTAGGTTTATATAGATCGGCATAACATCGTGATCCGAAGGGCCCGTACTGTGCTGCACTATTCTATGTACGTTCAACACACTAGTATTTTATTGGGTGCTAAATGAAACCACACCTTTCCATAGTTGAATCACAAAGTCAGAACTTGATAATCAGAATAGCCTTTATCAAATCACTGAGTTGAAGGTAAACTCTGCAGGTCTCAGATGTGAAGTCCAACTCAATAAAATGAGTTTTGCCTTGACAATGGCAGTACTTTGATTATGATCACACTATTGTAAACTCTTACTGCACTCCCATCACAAAGTCACACAAATCAAATGAATATATCCCATCCTACTTCTCTACCATATCCCTGTCAAATGAATCTCCTCCACAATGGTTTGATTTTTAACGTTTGCTTACCTTTAGTGATATTAAGTTCCTTCACAGTGTAGCCCTCCCGCAGTCTTACAGACACCACACTGGTAAGGTCTGCGTGCACCTCATTCTCAGCATGCTTCTTTCGTCTCATGGCCAGTGCAGGATTACTGCTGGCAGACACTAGATGTTCATTGAACAATTTGTGCTGAGACACTAGGTTTAAAGAAAAAACAAGTCAAAACAAAAACTGTCAAACTCCTAATAGAATAAGCAAACATCCCGTAAACCTCTGTCACTATACTTACCACAGTAATATTCTGGGTTCATGGACTCTCCAGGTCTCAAGAAGCTGTACAATAGGAATGCTTTGTGATATGCATTCATGTTCAGGTTACTTTCAGTAACTTCCGGGCACGTGGACATGTAAGAGCCAAATGTTGCCATGGCAATGAACTTCATTAGCTCCAAGTTTGGTACATAACCAAAGCTGCAGTCATAGGAGTACACACCTCCAACCTGCAAAAAGCACAGCAATGTTTATATCCCACAAAAGCAGCCTGCCATATTAAGGTCAAAGATGTCAGTTTAAAAAAAGTCACCTGTATAAAGGAACAGGCAATCATGCCACAGCGTAGCTGGTTTAATAATGTTTCACATACTCCAACATCGGGTACACTTGTTACACCATCAGTAATAATTATTATTCCTGTAAAAGAAGCAAGTCCATTCAGTGGGAACATTGCAAGAAAAATGCACTGATGTTACACAAATCCACTGCAGAAAAGTGAACTTCATATTATTTTAGAACTACTGGTTTTCATTTCGGGCTCAGGGTTCAGGAAAATCCCACTGCTAGATGAATGTTTAATCTTATTCATCTAAAAAGTTCATAATAACAATAAAACAAAAATGTAGTTCAGGTTTATTTAACTTTTGTAATAATTACATCAATTATCCAATTTAACTTTTCATTACTAAAAAACAGGCCAAGGTAATTTTTTATATTCATATTGTGGAACTCACAAGAAGCCAATATATTTTATTTCAGCTAGAATCATTCTGGCAGGCTTTGCTTCCTGTTCAAATATCATTCCACTGTTCACCCGATGGAAAATTAGCAATTAGCATTCAACAAGAGCTAAGACAACTGAATTTGTCTACTATAAACATGAAGTTTCCTCTTCCCCTATTGAGGATCTGAGACCTCAAACCTAAGAGTTTCTTTCAGCATTCATTTTTGTTTTTCTATTCTTCAGGTTTCCTCTCCTCTCACATTTCCTCAGGGACAATCTGTCTTCCTTCCTGGCATTCTTTAGCTAGTGTTATATAAACATTCAGAGATTGCCCCACCCTCCAAATATGCCTGTCACAATGGGAATCCAAGATTGCGTACCATTCAATTACTCTGGCACATAGTTAAAATAAATGAACTGATGTGGTTGAGAAGTAAACAACAGCTTATTTATGGGATTTCTAGGCAACAGGGATTGTTTTAGGATTCAAACAACAGTTAAAAAGACACATTACTGACAAAATACTAACCTGCACTAGAGTTGGATGGCAGTAACTGAAGTGCAAGAATGCCATTGCGGATCATGTTTACAAGCCCCATATCAGATGTCACCATGGAAAAAGGCATCTTCCGTGAAGACTGATCATAAAAAACATCAGCAGTATCGCCTTGGGATAAAGTCGACCGATCAGACTGCAATTGCAATACAAAAGAAAATAGATTTATAAAACAGCAATTAGCAACTAGTTAAATAAAAGCAACATTAAGATTACATAAAGATCTCTATAATCAAAAGCTAATTTTTTATTTGCAGTCTTGCAGAGCAACTCTATGCAATTTCTTTCCTGTGGCAAGAGTGCCTGGTCAACAAGTCCATCCTTCACGGATCATCTGGCATTGAAGACAGTGTGGTTAAACAACTAGAGTAGTAATCTGGAAGCCTGGACTAACAATCCAGAGATATAAATTCATATCAAACCACAGTAGCTGTGGAATTTAAAGTCAGTTAATATTCTGGAATATGCAAAAAAAAAAGCAATTCATCCAATGACAACAAAAACTAAGGTACTGCCAAAAAGAAAAAGAATTTGGTTCTCTAATGTTCTTCAGGAGAGAAGATCTGCCATCTTTATCCAGTTTGACCTATATGTGGCTGTGGTTGACTCCAAATTGCCCTGAGAACCATCATCACCACATTCAAACTGAGAAAGAATAAAAACAGATGGAACACCTGGGATGGATCAAGGCACTGAATTCAGATGCAGCAAAGGTGCTCTCAGCCCAGTCGACTTTGCAATGTCCAACTCACAACACCAGGGGACAGGTGACAGGTGACTTAATTGAGAGAGCTGCCAAGCAACAGACCTAAATAGTCACACCCACAGAATCAGATCTCAGACAGGCGGGCAGCAGTGACGCAGCTAGTAGAACCGCTGCCTCACAGTGCCAAAGACCAGGGTTCAATCTTGACCCCGGGTCTTTGGCTGTGTGAAATTTGCACATTCTCCCTATGATCATGAGGGTTTCCCCCAGGTGCTCCAGTTTCCTCCCAGCTCCCAAAGGTATGCAGGTTGGTAAGTTAATTGGCCAATGCAAATTGCCCCTAGTGCGTACATGAGTGGTAGAATCTGGGAGAGTTGAAGAGAATGTAGGAGAATTATAAAATGGGATTAATGTATCATTAGAATAAAATGGCTGCTTGATGGTCAGTGTGGACTCGATGGGCTGAAGGGCCTGTTTCCATGCTGTACCTCTTTGTGACAGCATCTTCATCAAAACCAGAGATGATGGGAAGGTGCAACATTGACTCCAAAGCACAGGAAGTCTCTTAGAATTATGTCAAATATGAGCAAGGAAACTTTCTAATTATCACTTCTTGTCCTCATTTAGCTGATGAATCATTGCTCCTCCACATTGAACAATACGTGGAAGAGCAAAGAATGCTCTCTGAATGGGTAAATGCAACGCCGATAACCAAGTGGCTTAGCAGTACCACCATAAACCAAGCTGGTCAAGTCTTAAACAGAGCTGTCAGATTGAATCTGTGACAGCAGTAAGTGAATCAACATGAGGGATCTCAATACGACCAATCTACCTATGTCAGATGTATCTATCCATGATATCTTTGGTCAAAGTGACCACAGGAGAGTCCTTATGGAAGCCGTCCCATCTTCATACCTCCATCATCTTATGTAGCACAGCAATCATGCTAAATAGAACGGATGGGACAGATCTGGGCGTCTATGAGGCACTTGTAAACTACATGCTGCAGCAGAAATGTACACCGCCACATGCAAGACCTAGGTAAAGTTCAGGAATGACTGATAAATGGCATTTAACACTCTACTCTAGCCACAAGTACCTGGCAATGACAAGTACCTCCAACAAGCGAGAGTCCAACAACTACCCTTGACGTTCACAGCATTACCATCACCAAGTCCCCCACCAGAGAATAGAAATTCAACTGAACCAGCCATGTAAATGCCATGGCTACAAACATGAGTCAACTGCTCTGCGGCAAGTGACTTACGTCCTGACACCCCAAAGCCTCTCCACCATGTACAAGGCACAACAGACACTGGATGGAAGGCTCTCCCCTTGACTAGGGGAGCAGAGCTTCAACAATGCTCAAGAAGCTGTACATCACCCTGGACAATGCTGCCTGTTTGACTGGCACCCCATCTGCCACCCTAAATATTCAGTCCCTTTGTCACTGTTACACAATGGCTTTAGTGTGTACCAACTGCAAAATGCACTTGGCTTGGCTACACTGACGGTACATCCAAATCTATGTCCTCTACCAAATGGAAGGACAGGGCAATAGGCACAAAGGACTATCACCACTGCAGGTCTTCCTCCAGGTTACAAATCAATCAGACTTCGAACTATGTTATTCACTCTTCATTATTGCTAGATCTGAATCTTGGAACTCCCTACTCACTCAACAATGCCACACAAGTACCTTACCAGAACTACAGTGGTTCAGAAAGGCAGTTCACAACCACCTTCTCAATGGAAGCTGGTGATGGGAGATAAAAGCTGGCTTGGCCAGCAGTGCCAAGATCTTGAAAGCAGTTAAAAGTTTTTAAAAAATTGGAAGTTACTCTCAAATTGCAAGGCTGGGCCGAAAATGAAGTAGTGATGCGGGGAGAAGAGAACATTCATGCCCTATTAATCTTATCTTTTTTTTGAAAGATGTATAGGAAGTCACTCGGCCCAATGAATCAATGGTTGCTCTCAGAATATTCCCATGAGTCCCAGTCCCACACTTATTTCCCCGTAACCCCTCTCACTCACATTTCCATCTTTGGGATGTGGGAGGAAACCAGAGCACTGGAGCTACATCCACATAGTCACAGGACAGGGAAAAATTTCAAGAGGCAGCACCCAAAGTCAGGATCAAATACAAGTCACTGCAGCAGTGCAGCCACAGCACAACCTGCTCCACCACTGTGCCACACTAGTGCACAACAAGATACTAAATTACCAATACACTCAATGCTTTCACTTTCTGTTTATAGTATGGGATGTAAAGTAATACTTCAAGAGATATTTTCATTTACATTTTATGGGGGTTGGGGAATGGGAAGGGAGGGGGAGATAAGGAGGAATACAATGAATTTTCCTGCATTATGAAAAGTATTACTTCTTGATTTGAAATATTTCCCTTACATCTTGCATTCAAGGCAATGACCTCAGTTTACTACCTCATTTTGCACTCCTAGTTCAAAAGTAACACACAGATTAGAAAGGCAGAAGTCCCAGAGACTGCTAATTAGCTCTTAAAGCACAAGACCATATTATGCAATTACTCTTTCCTTCTCTGTCCTGAGATACTGACCTGTGCTTTGGGTTTGTAATGTTGTTGAAGAACTTCAGCTACATTGTTTTCAAATGCACGCAATTGCTGATAGACATTCTGGTGGAAAGTTTCTAAATTGGCTTGATCCAACAGACAGCCTTGAACCAGAACCTATAGTAAACAGACATTGATAAATTTAGCTGTAAGAATATTTGCTACATGCACATACATGCAGTAGAGCTGGGATGGAATTATGCAACAATCGATAATCAATTAGTTTGGCCATAACTGTTTTATATAATTTAATGTGCATATGTCAATAAAAGGTGAGAAACAATCCATAAATGAAACACTCCAGATGCCAGAAAAACACAGAAAATGCTGGAAATATTTTGCAGGTCAAACAGCATCTATGGAGAGTTAACATTTCAGGTTGATAACCTTCTATTGGAACTGAGAAAACTTAGAACTAACTTGGCAAGGGGGGAAGGGACAGAGAGAACAAAGGGAGGGTCTATGATAGGGTGAAGACCATGAGGCTGAGTGACACCAGTGGTAGAGGTGTCAGCTGAGAGAGGATGATACAGGGCTTATTATTCACCATCTCTGGAGGGGCAATACATGGATGGCAAATGAAATCTGAAATTACCAGTAGAGAAATAAACTGAATGCTAGATACAAGGGTGTACTGAAGTAGCCAATTATCCAAAGTTGTTAAATAGCCTAATAGAAGCTGGAAGAACTGTTTGTTACCTTCCAGCTGGGAACATTACACTCTTCTGGACTTAATGAATTCAACAGTTTCAGATAAAAAGCCATTTTAATCTTGCATCACATACTTCTAGCATTCATTTTTTTCCTTTTCTGGTAGCTTCAGATTTCATCACCTCCGCCAGACATGCCTTTTGTAATTCACTACTGTTTATCACCTTTCCCAACCTGCATCACCACCACTGCGTCACTCAATCTCTTCTGGTCTCTACCCCATTATATACTTCCCCTTTTGTTCTCTCCCTCACCTTTCTCTGCAACATAAAACTAGTTTTATTTCTCACTTTTCCAGTAAGCAGAACTGTTTCTATCTACACAGACCTTGCCTGATAAGTACTTTCAGCACTGTGCATTTTCATTTGAGAAATAATACAAACAGAAATGGATGATCCACTCCAACTTGTTGGACCTAATATCAAGCACTCCCAGTTTAATGAGACAATAGTTTAAATACATCATTTGTATTGTTTTGAACACCTAATCCAAACCAAACTGTGGAGTAGGATTTGCACTATTCTTGATTTGTAATAAATTAGTTTAGTTCAATTTGTAGCTTTAGCTAGACTGGCTCTAAGAAAATAAGGGTTGGCAATGAGAACTTTCACCATGATCACTTGCACTGGATTTTGACTGTTCCAGATGTAAGTGCTGTATCATTGAGCATTGGAAAGCACCTTCATCTAAATTAAAGCAGATTGGCATTGATACCTCGGTTATTTTGTTTAATATCTTTGGATCAAGTTTCTTTACTGAACTGCACTGACTAATTACACAAATAGCAGGTTTACCATGGGAGGAAAGCTTAAGCAGACTGGGTTCATACACTCTTGATAGAAGAATGAGAGGTGATCTCACTGAAGCGTACAAAATCCTTAAGGGCCTGGAACAGGGTAGATTAGGGAAAATGGCTGTCTTCGCTAAAGTATCCAGAACCAGGTGTCAGAGTCTCAAATAAATGGGTTGCCATTCAGGAAAAGAAGAAATTTCTTTAGCTGCTGAGTGATCAATCTTTGGAATTCTTCATAGGAGAAGTGACTTCAACTCCCCCTCCCACGCCATCACTGACATGTCAGTCCTCGGCCTCCTCCACTGCCAGAATTCCAAGCACAAACTGGAGGAACAGCACCTCATTTTCTGTCTTGGAACCTTGCAGCCTAAAGGCATGAGCATTAAATTCTCCCACTTTAAGTAATCCCCACCACCCCTTTCCCACACCCCCCCCACCATGCTTCTTCTCTCCTTCCCCTTCCTAGCCTCTCTTTTCTACCCCCTTTTGTCCCCCCTTTCTCTCCTTACCTTTGACCCATCTCCCAGTAGATCTGCTCTTCCCTCCTCCCCCGCACCTGCCTATCACTATCTCTTACCTGCATCTACATATCACCACCTTGTGCCCAACCCGACTCCCCTCCTATGTCCACCTATCACTGCTCTGCTTTTCCCTCCTAGATACTGGGCTTCCCCTTTTCCTATCTTCAGTCCTGAAGAAGGGTCCTGACCCAAATCATTGAAATGCACTGACTAATTACTCAAATGGCCGCTTTTCTCCACAGATGCTGCCTGGTCTGCTGAGTTCCTCCAGCCCCATGGTGTTTTTTTCATTTATGTATGAATTCCTGCTTAAGAAATGTGTAGGCAGAAAACATTAAATTGTATCACCCTGGGTCTATGTTAATTTTGCAGAATTCTTTTATTTCACCATCAATTTAATCTTCTGAACTATCCTCCACATGTATACAACAAGGATGTAGCAAGTTATGCAAAGAAATAAAAACAGAAAATAATGGAAATGCTCAGTGGTTCAGTCAGCATCTGTTGAGAGCGACAGATAATTATGTTTCATGCCAATTACTCTTCTGAAGAAATATTAACTCTTTCTTTCTCCCCAAATGCTGCCTGACCTGCTGAATGTTTAGATTATTTTCTGTTTCTATATCAGATTTCAAGCATGTGTTCTTTCATTTTGTTCTGCACAAACACTAGTTTCATCATATACCTTTTCCAGAGGCTGCAATTTGTTTTTGAACATGTGTATAAAAAGATTTCTTCCTTTTCTCTTTAATATTATGGTTTTAATTCACTAGTACAATGTTTGGAAATTATATAGGAATAGACAGATTCAGGCAAGGAGAAAAGGTCTTAAAAGTTAAGAAACAAGTGCCCACCTGGTGAGTTTGAAGTCCTATGATGGAAGAATAAGCAAGGATCGTAATGAAGATCTCCGGCTGAAACAATATGTCTGTACCAGGGACCTTAAACAGTCGTAACAATTCCACCAAACACCTTGAGAGTGCATTAAATACTTCATCAAAAATCAGTTCTCCAGTGGAATCATCCTTTGATACAAACAAAAACATTCACTTAATTTGAGAATAAGTATCTGTTAGAAGAGGGAAAAACACAATAATAGGTTTCAGATGTACTTATTAGGTATAATAAAACAGTAGGCATAATTAAAAAATAAAGAAAATCACATCTATAAAGAACTTTCCATATCCCCTTAGTTAATTTGGAGCACCAAAAATTGTACCATACCCCAAAAGCACTAGAAAATGCTTTGGGACATCCTGAAAGGGAGTGAAAAGAATGCAAGTTTTTTTCTTCCTTAATTTTTTCAGTACTTCAATTGATCACTTTTGAAGTGTTGCAACTAAATTTTAAAATTTTCATCCTTTCTTTATGAATCCTTCCAGAGGCTTGTCCCTACCTATTTCTGTAATCTCCCCCAACCTCACAATGCCTCAACTTATTTGCACTTCTTCAATATTGGCTTTTACAACCACCCTTGAATTTAATTGCTCCAACATTGACAAAACATTCCCGCAGCATTGTGGCTCTGGAAATAAAAAAAACTGAAGATGTTGGAAATCTGAACTAAAACAGATTGCTGGAAATAATCAGCAAGTAAAGATCTACGTGTGGAAAGAGAAACAAAGTTCATGCTTCAGGGCAAAGACGCTTCGTTCTGGCTTGCTGAGTAATTCCAACATTTACTTTGGTTTGGAAACCCCTCCCAAGACCACCTACCCTCTCTACCTCCCTTATACCCCACTTTTCTGACCAAGTTTTTGATCATCTGACTTGCATAGTTCAGCATATCTTCTTGCATAGTTCAGCATCAGTTCTATTTTTAATAACATGAGCACTTTGTTACTTTTGCCACCAAGGGAGTGCTCTGCAAATGAATATTATTCCTTTATTTTCAGATATAGCAAGTAATCATTACACTGCAAGATATTACATGCAGCAAATAAAATGCATGATCTTTTGTTTTTTTAGGGCAGTAGATGACGTGCAAATTTTTGAGAAATGGTTAGCATAATTTTCCTTACTCCACAAAAGAATAGAACAAAACATAGAACATAAAACAGTACAGCACAGCCAGGTACTAAAACAGTAGTCACGAGTTTCATCCTTCTTCCGTGAAGATGTACATAGAGCATACATAGAACATAAAACAGTACAGCACAGGAACAGGCCCTTTGGCCCACAATGTCTGTGCCGACCATCTGCCTGCAGGTGGTCTATATCCCTCCATCCCCTGCCTGTTCACGAGCCTATCTATATCCTATTAAATTAAACTATCGTATCTGCTTCCACCACTTCCATTGGCAGCACTTTCCAGGAACCAACCACTCTCTGTAGAAACAAAACATACAATGCAAATCTCCTTTTCAATTTTCCCCTCTCACCTTAAAGCTATGCCCTCTCATATTTGGCAATTTCATCCTGGGGTAAACACTCTGACTATCTATGCCTCTCATAATTATTTTATACTTCCATCAAGTCGCCCATCAGCCACCAACAATAGAGAAAACAATCCAAGTTTGTCCAGCCCTTCCTTATAGGTAATACTCTAATCCAGGCAACATCCTGGTACACCTCCTCTGCCCCCTCTCCTAAGGCTCCACATCCTTCCTGCAAAGTGGCAACCAGAATTGTACATAGAACACAGAACAGAGAAAAGCAACATTACAATTCAGGCCCTTCGGCCCACAAAGCTGTGCCGAACATATCCCTACCCTAGAAATTACTAGGCTTAAAATGATACTCCAAATGTGGCCTAACCAAAATTTTATACAGCTGCGACATGACTTCCTGACCTCAGCCGATGAAGGCAAGTATGCTGCTGGCCTTCTTTATGACCCTACCTACTTGTGAAACATTATAGTATTATTATGGTATGGTGGTCAATTATGGTATCCATTTCTCAAAAATGAAAAACGTTGCCACTTTTAGGGAGCTCTGGACTTGCACCCCAAGATCCCTCTATACATCAAAAAGGGTCTTATCATTTACTGTATACTTTCTTCTTACATTTGACCTCTCAAAGTGCAACTCTTCACACTTGCCCGGATTAAACTCCATCTGCCATTTCTCTGCCCACATTTCCAATTAGTCTAAATCCCGCTGAATTCTTTTGACAACCTTCCTCACTATCCACAACTCCACCAATTTTTGTGTCACCTGCAAACTTACTAACCAGCTGGACTACTTTTTCGCCCAATTCATCCAATAGGGTCTTTTAAGAGACTGTTGGATAGGTACATGGAGCTGAGTAAAATAGAGGGCTATGGGTAAGCCTAGTAATTATTAGGGTAGGGACATGTTCAGCACAGCTTTGTGGGCTGAAGGGCCTGAATTGTGCTGTAGCTTTTCTATGTTTCTATTCATTTACATATATCAGCAACAAAAGAGGTTACCGATCCTTATGGAATGCCACTGGTTACAGACCTCCAATCAGAGTAACTGCCCTCCACCACTAGCCTCTCTCTTTATGGCCAAGTAAATTTTGAATCCAACCTACCAAGTCTCCATGGATCCCATGTGCCTTAATCTTCCAAACCAGCCGACATGAGGGACCTTGTCAAAAGCTTTACTAAACTCTATGTATACAACATCCACTGCTCTATCCTCATCATTCATATTTGTCACTTCCACAAAGAAAACCCAATCAAGATTCTAGGACATGACCTCCCCAACACAAAGTCATACTGACTGTTCTTAGTCAGGCTATGCTTTTCCAGATGCAAGTAGATCCTATCCGCAAGAACCTTCTCCAATAATTTCCGTTCCACTGATGCAAGGCTCAACAGCCTATAATTTTCTGGTTTGTCTCTATTGTCCTTCTTAAATAGAGGAACAACAATGGCTATTTCCCAGTCCTCTGAGACCTCGCCTGTGACTAAATAGGGTACTGTGGCGACTTACCTTTCATGAACCGGCTCCCACGATCGCGAGCGTCGTCGGAGGCCCCGATACAAGATGGCGCAGGGCACTCCTTCTTTGTGGGCTAGTGGAGCCCGCGCGCGGGAAGGTCACGTGACCTACGCGTGATGTCAGCGCGGGAACAGTGTTTATTAAAAGGGCAGTGCACCCCAGTCGTTCATTTGACTCTTGGACTCCAAACAAGTGTCCCGTGTCTTTATT
>JARFYF010000063.1:17929267-17940821 GCA_030265395.1 Rhina ancylostomus | reverse complement strand
CTCCCCCCACCCTCCCTCCCACCCCGTGCTATTCTGACCTCTCTGTCTACAGCCTCCTACACTTTTTCAACAAAGCTCAACATAATCTCAATGAAAAACTGTTTGTCTTTGTACTTGGCAACAAATATCCTTCAGGGCTCAAAATGGAATTCAACAATTTCAGATAATCAGCCATTCCAGTCTTGTATCGTATATCTCCAGCATTCAGCTTGTTTTTAACACTCTCCTCTAAGTGTAATTTTAGATGTAATTTGTCTCCTCTCACTTGTCCTCCAGAAGCCTTTCAGTCAGCACCATCACCAGTTCTTCACTCTCTCCTGGTCTCTCTGCCTTTCTTCACCTTCTCAGCAACTTAAGATTTGTTTCGCTTCTAACTTTCTCCAGTTTTGATGAAAGTTCAACTAGCTGAAATATTAAATCTGTTTTCTCTCCACAGGTACAACTTGGCCTGCTGAGTATTTCAAGCATGTTTACTTTAACTAATCTTTTTTGGTTTGTTGCTTTTTTCTTTTCAAAATATTTGACTTGCCATTACTTTAGCAATGTGGCACCATCTCACATCGCATTAATCATTGCGTTGTAAACAGAAAGCCTCAGTGCTGCCGTTCATCAATGTACTTTTCAGTTCTAGTGATGCAGCTGCAACTTAAGTCATTCACTTTTAGCACAATGTTCTCCAGTAAAAATTGCCATTTCATTTCATTAGCCATGTACATCACTTTCGCCACATTTGACAACTTTATTACAAAATGAATTCATACAATCAAGATAAGCATTTAATATATTAAACTTACTTAACCAACAACTTTCACAAGTCAATAACCAAACTGGTAACCTTTCTTTTTGTCTTGGCATTTTTCCAACAAATGCAGAAAAAGTTAAGGTTAACATGCATATATTTTGTGAGCACGTTCATATTCTTAATAAAACTTTGTATTGTTCATTTCTTCTTGCTGACACCAATGCAGTTTCCTTCTATTTCCCAGTATGTGACCAGTGGCTAAAGCATTGGACATTTCTATTTTGGAGGTAAATATACTGGAGATGGACTATATTTTTCAAGGAATAGTTATGCAGAACAGATTCGCAGAATCACCATTAAATAAAATGAACATACGGCAAACCCTTAATACAGGGGAGTAATGATACATTGTGTATTATTACTAATTCACCCTTCCTTGCAGGCTGGCTTACAATTGTTGCACTAACGAGAGTGGATTTTGGTTCAGCATGCCAGTAAATCGCTATTGTCATCAGGTGAAGAGGCACCTATGAGTTTGGGGCATCTGCTCTATTAATACCAGCCTGACAACATACTGGTCAATTTGCAAATCCCCCAAAACAAATTTCTGAATTGAGGTCTTCCAATATTGGGTTTCTGCAACAAGGTGTATGTGTCATGGGAGGAAAACTGGAAAATACAAGGACATCAGTCATTATCTTCATGGGGCTTGAAAGATTACATTCTGACTAGCTAAGGCTTCAGTTTGAGCTTGGACTCTCCAAGCACCTCAATCTTCATAATAAGAGTACTTATTTTCATACTTCATACAAAGTAATACAGTTTGGATGCCCAGTTACAATCCTCTTAAAGTGTCATTAGCCCCTTTGCTATTGGCAAATGTGTTGACCCTATATTGATCCACTATTAAAGGCAGATGATGGAAGTGAAATTTGACCCAAACAATGATCCACTCACCTTCCAGCCTGTACCATTTTCCTCAGAGTATCTGATCTGATAAACCATTTGATTCTGGAACTTTCTGATTGGTGGCTCCCAAAAGAGACGTAGTTTCCCACCAGTTGTGCTGATATCAGTCTTTACAATTCTCGGGGGATCAGGACGGACTGAAATAAAGGAAGAAGATATATATCAATGTTATTATGTTAACAGTGAAGGAAGCTTTATTCAAGAAGCAATATGTGAATTCCTCAGTCTTGGGTAGTCGTTCAGGATCAAGGGTGACTTTTTTCCACTCTAGTTTTGTGGGTTCTGAGGTGGCTGATGATGTCAATGTGGGAATTGCAGACCGTTCCATAGAAAGGACCAGAGTGGCTAATGGCGCGGGCATGGCTGGGTAGTTTGTGTGATGGTGTGCTTCTTTTGCCATTTAGCCAGGTTTTCTGTGTGCTTCCAATGCATGGACTTGAGGTTCTCAACACCATCCCCAAGGGTGGTCCACTCCACCTTGAGCGGGCATGGGCTAGAGGGTCCCAGAAGCCTGTGGGAATGTTATACTTCTTCAAGGAGGCTTTGAGTAGTTTGTTGAAACTTTTTCTCTGTTCATCTGGTAATCTCATCCCACAATGAGGTGTCTGTTTTGCAAGTCTGGCATTAGCCATTTGAACAACTTGGGCTGCCTAACTTTGCTGTCAAAGAGTAAGTAGGACTTCAGTACTAGGGATGTTGAGGGGACAGTGAAATGGGTTTGCTTATCTTTCCAGTGAATGTGGAGGATTTTGTGGAGACAAATGCGGGGTTTTTACCCTAAACATGGACAATTCCCTTCCTCCCACAGATGCTGCTTGAGCCGCTGAGTTCCTCCAGCAGATTGTTTATTGCTCCAGATCCCAGCATCTGTATTCTCTTGCGACTCCTCTGCAGAGACAGTGTTAGCTTTGTTTTTCCGGAGCCTTGAGATGCCTGCCATAGTTAGTCCAGGACTCAGAAGCAAATAGGAGAGCAGGGATCAAATGTGTTGCTGGTATAGTGTTAGGGAACTTGGGCCAAGTGTGCAACTGGAGGTGGAGACTGGAGTGTGGGCTGGATGATCTCCTCATTACATTTTTAAAAACAGCCCCCAAGCAGCCTGAAGAGGGCCAGCTATTTTGCATGTAACTTTGCACAATGTTAACATTATTAATCTTCAAACAGGAATATCTTCAGATTTCACAGAGAAGATTTAAATGTCACAAGTATGATGGACAAATTAGGTGCCGTGCAGAGTGTGGGTTGAAGGGGCCATCTAATCAATTGAAGCAGAATTACAGAGAGTTAATGGGGAAGAAAAACTTAAGATAGGTGTTCAAAATCAAAAAGAAGTGCAGGGGAGTACTGAATTGTGAAGCAAGCAAAAGAGGATTAAATACATCAGTTTGAGATAGAAGTCTTTTAATTTTCTGAAGGCAATAAAGAGGAAACTACATGAAAATGCAAGACAACACTGACAGTCCTGAGAGAGACTGCTGCAGGGAGGATAAAGCAGTAGCCAGAGCACACGTCACTGTGGAAGAAAGGCTAAAGAAGAGTGCCAGTGCAATAAAGGAGCAACTAAGACCAGGGGGCTGCAGAAGGAGCTGAGAGCAGGTGGTGGACTGTGTTAGTAGTGCCAGGAGGGGTATAGTTGGAGCCATACACAAAGCAATACCATGGCAAGCAGAGACCGGTAATGGAATTTGGACCAGCGCCATGTTGTACTGACTGCTTGGCATCATAAATGTAGGCAGGATGGTTGGGGCGTTATCACTTTTTGTCAACACCACCTCCCTGTCTTTTGAGTTTGTAATGTGCTGTATGACTGCATTTGTATGATATGTTTCAGCACATAGCGTGGTGCCAGCAAATGTGCTTCAGCTGCTTTTACAGCTTGGGCTATCAATGGAGCTTTGACATAGCCATCATAGAAATGGTCGTCTGAGAAAAGGGTCATTATCCAAATACCGCTAAATTCTTTTGCTAGATCCAGACCTTCTGCCTTTGCCCCCAAGTAACTTTCTGCTTTCACATTTCCCTCTGTGCTAACCAGCTATTACAGTTCCTACACTATAAGAGCAGTTACACTGTGAAGTGCTTTAGAATGAGAAACAAAGGACTGCAGAAGCTGGAATCTAGAAAAGTGGAGAAAAGTGGATGGTCAAATTTTTGGGTCAGGGCCCTTCTCCAGGACTAGTCAACGTTTTGGGTCAGGACCCTTCCTGACCTGAAAGGTTGACTGCCTGCTTTTCTCCATGGATGCTGCCTAGCCTGCTGAGTTCCTCTAGCATCATTGTGTTTTTAATTCTTCAAGTGCTTTAGAATTCCTTGAGATCACGAAAGGTGCCACAAGAGTTAAGTTCTTACTTCGCTTAAAAAGCATTGTGCATGATCAGTAACTGAAGCAAAGTTAGTCCTTTTCATTGGCATGTGTGTTTGCTGGAATGGGGAGAGAAGTTAACCACAATAGAGACATCACAGCACGATGGTAATTATGTGTAGTGTAGACGGGTGTGGTCTATATAATGCAATGTATCTATGGCAACTAATCCTCTCACACTTACCAACATTTTCAGTCCTGAAGGGTTTTTTATAAAATGTCTGTATGTGATGAGGATAGGATGCATTAATGATAACAACAGTCTTATTGGCTTCTGATGTTGCAATCGTGCAGTGGTAGATGACGTCATCCACTGTGGTAGTGTTTCTTTGATTACTGCATATTTTCCACTCCACCTGTCTGACAGAAAAATAAATTATCTGCTAAATAAAATCCAGTAAAACATAAGTAAGAAAATGGGTGGATATCTGTTCATGAATCTTTGACAAAATTAGTGAGCAGTCATTCTTTCTGGTCTACCTCATTCACTCAATTAATTTGGGAATTTGCACAGACATAGCAGAGGAGACATGACAAACTCTTTATCTTTCCAAGAAATTGATTGACCAATTGAGAGACCAAATAATAACAGTGGGCCATGTGCATTACAAAATGGAAATAAAATCCACTGTCTGGATGGAACGACACAGAATTTACATACCCATTTCTATATACACTCTTCATATTCCTCTCACCTCTCCACAGTGTTCTGATATATCATGGTAATCATACAAAGGCCTCTCTGCTCCTCTCCATAATGGAGATAAAGTGTCAGTGCAGTATCTGAGCATAAAATGTATTTTCAGCCTGCAATTGATCTTGTTACTGACCATAAGGAGACTCTCTTATTTTTGACGAAAAGATGTTGTGTTCTATTATTGACCACGGTGTGATTGAATGCTTGAACATTTGCTACATTTCCCATGTTGGTGACCTAAAATGCAACTTTACATGTGTCTGTACACTTGTGGTCAGCAGTTCAGATAGTGAAGCTTTTGACTAGGTGCTCTAATTCCTTAAACACTCTTTTGAAATGTATGAGAAAGCCAGCTGAAAGCTTTCCTTATCTTTCTGTAAGAGAATACAAAATCACAAAGTAAAGTCACACAAGTACATTTTTTTAAATATGGGCTTGATAAGGTAAAAAGCTGAAAGGATGTTTCCCCCACTGGTTGTACCTAGAACTATGGGGCATAGTTTCAGAATAAGCAGTCACTTATTTAAGTTGTAGACCATAACTGTGGGCCATATGCCTCAGAAAATGAAAATACAGTCAGTTATCTAAATTTCATCTCTCAGAGACTTGTGCATCTTTGAAATTCTCTACCTCACAGAGTTGTGGGGGTCTGAATCAGTGAATATATTCATGGCCAAGATTCACAGAGATACATAATCTCTAGAGAAGTCAAGATTTATAGGGAACGGGAGGAAAGTGGAGCTGAACTCAAGATCGGATCAGCAATGATCTTATTGAATGTCAGCCAAAAACAAGGTAAAGCATGTCCAGCATTCCTTCAAGAATGAAGGAATTCATTCCAGCACCAAGTTACTCAATCTAGGACATGGGATTGTGCAGCAGGATCGGGTGTTGTAATGACATGTTGAGCTAGCTCAGTAGTTTTATCTAGTTCTGGATGATTGGCTTAGTATGATGACATTTTTCTTCCATTCCTGATCAATACAATGTAAGTGCCACATAACAAGTCTTTATTCTGCTGTTCTGCAGATGACTCAGGTCAAGTTAGTTATGGAAAAAACTATAAACACCTGGGCGTGCAATGGGTTTGGTTTGTCCATTGTCATGTTGCGTCCTGGTCAGGTTTTAATTTTTTATCTGAACAAACCCTCCTTCGTCTTGCACCTGTCAACCCTTCCCCACCTCCATTCCACAACCTTCTTCTCCATCCCCCAGCAAGACCTCTGGATCACCAATGTTTCATGATTAAACAGCAGAGTTACCTTGTTTGATAGTAGAGATCGTAACGAGTACCTGCCTCCGTTTTGTTCACTTTCCATTGGCAGGTTATGAACTGGAGGTCAGGGCTTGAACAACGTAAATTTATTTCATCTGGTAAGTAATGAAAAGAGAAACTCTTAATCACCAGGCAGACAAATGGCACAATGTAACAAAACAAACCCATTTGTAACTCTTTCAGAAGTTAACTTGAAGTAATTTACATTTTACATTGAAGGCCAATATCCAATAGAAAGACATAATTGTAATTATTTTTGTAGTACATAATGTCAGCACTCCTTCTTATAAGTAATTTATTTTGTGAGCAACTCTACACTTCATTTTTTTAAGTTGCATTTGGAGTCATAGCAAAGGTTTAACAGCTGACAGTGATTTGGTTTAAAGTCACCTGAAGAATAGGGAGTTACAGCTGATACTGTTTCTGACCACGCGCTCCAGAAGCCATCAAATGAAATGCCGTCAGGTTTGGTACGCAGGCGAACCATGTACCTAATTCCGGCCTTTAGATCCTGAAGATCATGATGCTGTTTGGTGCTGACAGTCAAGCTCTGAAAGAAGAGATTTATTAGTTGTTAATCTGGCACTTGGGGGGTGAACCCAGGTCACATGAATCAAGTACTCTTCCCTCTCAGGGCAAAGGAGTTAGGAGGTGGGAGGAACAGGAAGAGCAATCAGGTTTTACAACACTCTCTGTTTAGTCCTCGTACTATGGTTGTGGGATGTTGCAATGTTTTCAGAGAATCAGTTGAAATCATCAAACCTTGAAGAACAATTATGAATTCTCCAACGTTTCATGTGGTTAGATGATGCATATTTAGATCTGTATATTTTTAATGTGCTCTGCGTAGCCGTCACTCCAGGCTTCAACCTAGATCAAACACACAATACAAGACTGGCACTGAACTCTTGAGTGCCCCAAATAAATTATTAAATGATTACATCGTTAACCACCCCCCATACACACACTCATGATTGCACACACTGTCATTCATGCACACACTCTTGAACACATGCATACACACATATATGCACCTAGACACAAATATACTCATGAACACACACACAATCATGCACACATGCATGCAAACACATACATATGTTCAAATAAACATACAACAAATGATGCTAGACATGACTGTGAAGTGAAGATTAATAAGCACTCCAAAGAAGCAAGAAGGAAAATCGACAGGAAAAAATGGAAAGGCCAGAGTAATTAGTTTAAAGATATATTGAGTAATTATTTTTGAAAGATTATTAAAAAAGGAGATCAGTTTGACATCCTAATTTTAAAGGACTTATGGTCGCAGTGTCCAGTACAACCATAACAGGCCAAATGGCCTTATTTTGTGGTGCATCATCCTTTTCTTCCATATTACAGATGCTGGAGAATGAAGGAGGTGAAATCTTAGAAGAATGCATGTTACATGGGATGTTCAGCTAGCCACAGGAATGACTTTTGGGCAATGATTTTTAACATTACTGTGGCCTTTGCTACAGTCACTATGTTTATGCTTCAAAAATATACATACTTAGGCACGTTACACATGGTAAAAAGTGAGTTTTCTCCTTATTATAGAATCTCCCTCACCTTTGCTGAAGCAGGGCTGGATTTATCCTTCCAGTAGCTAATTTCATATATTAGAAATTCATTTATGTCCGGATTTTTTGGTGGGACCCAGCCAATACGGAGTTCACGTGGATTGCCATTTAAATGCACAGAGACATTAGAAGGTGGGTCTAGGAGAACTGGGTGAAGAGAATAAAGAGAACTTATAAAGCAATTGGAAGAGATTTAACTTTGCACGTACTTCCAGAAAGGTGACATCAGAGTGATGTTTTTAAAGGCCGATTAAGACCACGTTTGGCTAATTATGTGAGGCTTTGCAAAGGGGCAACAAGACAAGGGAGGATAAAATGAACATAATTTTTAAAGTATGAGTTATGTTCCAAGAACATATATTGCTTGGTAAGACAATTCCCTAATGTCAGTTTAGACACAAATTATACCCGTGAGTGAAAGATGAAGATGAGAAGAAGTGTCACTCACCTACTGATTCAATTGATACATATTGACTGATTTTAGACACATTAGAAAATGATTCAATTACTTCAATGATAAGTGGTTGAAAGAGCACAATATCCTCTACTGGGACTGCACAAACATGTCTCATTGTATTCCTGAGCACTCTGTATGAGGTTGTGTGACATTGTTTCTCCATTCTTTGTCTGTTAAGAAAAATCAGAGAGACATTTGGAGGGATTTTATCAAATTGCAGTAGAATTAAAATCTTGCCTCCAGTTCAAGGAAGGGACCAGCCACCCACCCTCTGATACTTTTCCATATGCTTAACAAGTAGAATAATATAGTTATTCTACTATAACAGTAGAATTATATCTCGCCTAATTCCATTGAATGATCTGTATTCAACCATTTGAAACTATCACACCAAATCAAAATTTCCTCCTGTAATGTTCTGCATGTATGCACCTGCACATATTGCAGCCAATTGGCTGGCTTTTCTCTTTCAGGTTTGGACCTTTTGTCAGAACATCTGACAAAAAGCCTCAGACCTGAAACATTAATTCTATTTCTCTTTCCACGGATGCTGCCTGACCTGCTAAATGTTTCCAGCAACTTTTGTTTTTTTTTATTTCAGATTTCCATCATCTACATTTTCTGTTGATTTTTTCATTAGTTATATTTTCCTCTGCCCTGCTTCCATAAGGCACTCACATATTGTTGCAGAACAAAATGCTGTTCTATATTAAGTGAACTAAGTCCAAAAGGAGTAGCAAGCACTGTGATTTTTGTGGACATACAAGAGACTGCAGATGCTGGAATCTGGAGCAACAAACAAGAAGCCGGAGGAGTTCAGTGAGTCAGGCAGCATGTATGGAGAGAAACGGACGTGAAATGTTGGCTGTCCATTTTCCTCCACACTTGCTGCCTGACTTACTGGGTTCCTCCAGCTTCCTGTTTGTTGCTGTGATTTTTGTTCTGGCTAAGCTCATTTCCTGGAGATGTTCCTGGATAAGTTGTTTGTGGAAAACGTAGCATATGGAAATACTTATTAATGTTGTGGGATTGAATAAGTGACAGTCATCCTGTGAAATGCATAAGTTCCCAATGCCCGTATAATCATACATTGAGACTCAAGTTCTAAATCCCTTGCTTCCAAAGACCTGGCTGATATACCTCATTTTGACAGAGGTTACATTTGTGTGGTGTTTCCACTGCTCGAGACAGGTTGCTGCTGCAGTTCTTAATTGTTCAGTTCTGTGCAAAGGATGGTTAATGCTGGATATTTTCTCTGAAGCGCACTTTGCAATCACAGTGTGGTGTGAGTGAAAGGAAAGCTGAAGGAAAATCAACCAGCAAAGTCTGATCAGTAATACTCAGCAGGATGCCAGCTACCATGAATGCAGACATTGTTGCGACTAAAGAGCGACAGACAGTGTTGTGCTGCCTACTGTAAGTGTGCCTGCTGCTAAACGGAGATGGCACATTTAATGACAGGACTAGTCAGCTGTGGCCTCAAGATAATCAATAAATCACTCAGCAACACTCTGCACAGTAATATCCTTGGCAACACAGTGCACAGTTATGTATTATTATGATGATATACTCAGTGCTGTAGAAGAACTTGTAAGTGAAATTTGTTTCCTCGCTGTTATCCCAGAAACAGGTCAGATCATCTAACATTCGCGTAAAACATTTCAGATCTTCATCTTGTGACAACAGCGATGAAGTACCTGCAGGTAACCAATAGAATAGGTTACTCATTCACATTATTACATAAATTATCTGAAAATAACAACGTTAAGCCAGTAAGTAACAACGGTTAAGCCAGGAAGAGTCAGGGATAAAGAAAGGGGCATGTATTTGGGACTCAGCCTTCTGGGACAGTAGGGGACAGGTTTAGCAATTTGCCTTTGGGGAATTTGATGGAATAACATCAGTTGTTATTATTACATTCTACCTGACTTTTCTCTCACTAAATTTCTGCGATGATTTCCATGTTTCCTTATGACCTTGAAGGAGAACATTGCAGCCCATCGAGTCCATGTTGGTTGACAGAGCAATCCCATTCTTCTGATAATTTTCCCTATAACCTATGCACTCCGAACGACTCACCTGTGTACTAAGGGCAATTTACAGTGGACAATTAACCCTGCAGCATCCTCTTGTCTTGTTGGCCTAAATTTGGTGGAAGATTGGCAGACACCCTAGATTGAGACATAAACCCAACATTGTGGCCCATTGGGAAAATCCCTGAGAACACAACGCTTATGTTTGCTTTTCTCTTTAATGAAATGTGATGAGATACCACAATGAGAGAATTAATGTTTTGAAGAAGAAATGAATTTTCTATTCTTGAGTTGGTGGGTTTTTGTAAACAATGTTCTTTCTTTCTATTTACGTCCTTTAATATATCCTTATGCCCTACATTTTAGTTAATAGTTCTGGATTTATCTACATGATTTACTGTTAGTACTATTGTCTTCCTGCAAAGAGAACTAACCTCGTGTGAACTGAAAGAGACACTACGTACATTTGTAATTGAAAAAGTGACACTATGTACATTTGTAATTGGAAAAGTGACACTAGGTACATTTGTAATTGAAAAAGTGACACTACGTACATTTGTAATTGAAACATATTCAGACATACTTGTATAAATATACTAATATACATAAGATGCAATGATTATTAGTCTGTAAAGTTCAAAATGATTTAAAACAAACCTTTGTTAATTAAGATGTTACTCAAAGAAAATAGACTTGTATTTCTGACCTCAGAATATCCAAGATCAGTTTATTGCCAATTAAATAATTTTGAATGTATTCAATATTATAACGTAGAAAGCATCATAAAGACTAGATAATCCTTTTTTTCCCACAGTGATCTTGATTGAAAACTTAAATCTTGGCCAGGAAACAGTGGATAACTCACCTTTTATTTGAACTGGTTTCTCAGGATCTGATGTGTCCATCTGAGAGGGATCTTGGTTTATTGCTCAGTTGAAAGATGAAAAGTGTCTTAATTGGCACCTTATGTTGAAGCACCAAACTCTTTTATCAAGAAAAGATTAAAGTATTAAACTTTAATCCACTCTTGATTAAAAGTATCTTTTCAAACATTATTGTTGTCAGTTTGGATACCAGTCAAAAAGCTGATTTAACATATTTATCATTTAATATTTTTTCAGATATTTTTACTATAAATTTTTTTCAAATTATTTATGTAACATTTACACTTTGAAATGATTTACACTTTCAAATGATTAACTGAGTTAGTAGGGCAAGTAACAAATTTAGTTCTCTGCTGTGGTTTGTACAGAAACCTCTTGGCAGAAACTTTTAGTGGTTTGCTGCTAAGATGCAAATTTCTTACGGAAATCTTTGTGCCCAAACAATTAAGAAGTTATCATCCAGCTTACCTTCCTGGAGAAATGTCCAATTCTCCACACCTGACACAAAGATAAAGGTGACCATGTTCAAGTGT
>JARFYF010000063.1:17791360-17804827 GCA_030265395.1 Rhina ancylostomus | reverse complement strand
GAGTTTGTTGTCTGGATTGCTCAACACTTCTTTTTCCCCGTTGTTCCAGGACCAACTTGTCCATTTGCAGCAAGTCGAATGTTGTTCATGATCATTTTCTGTATATCTGGCTGTAACAGAAAACATTAACAATCCATGCAGATCTATGTATCCTAATGTAGTACCTGGCCACAAACGGGACTGCCCTCATTCAAACTCAAAAAGGGTGAGTTTCACGTGGTGCCTGTAACAGAAAATGGTGCTGTCTAAATGCTTCACGATGTGCCTGAAATCTGACATGTAGAAATATACACCAGTTCATAATCATGGGTCTTGATTCGATATGAAAAAAAAGCTAAGATGCATCGGGATAAAAAAAAGCAGAATTCGCTGACAAGTTAATGCGTTGGCTGAACTCAAGGCTGCTTGAAATGGGAAGTGTGGGATGCTAGGAATGGTGTTGCAATGGTTAAATTGGTAAATGAATAAAAGCATCTGTAGTGTTCTAAGATGACAATAATAAAAAGGGTCTAGTTTCGACCTATTGCCAAGTTACCTTTTCCGTCATGTAACCGTAAATATGAAAGTATGTAAACTCTATTTTAATTTTCGTTTATCTAATTTTCTGCTGGAATTACACAATTCGACTTGCTCGCACCGAAGGGACTTCCTCCAGACCCACTACGTGCGTCCGTGATGTTCCGCGTGTGACGTAAGCACGTACCGGTTGCCCTGGTTTCGCCGCGACAGGAAGAGGATGGCGACGGTGGTGGCCTCACCTGTACCGGTAGCCGCTTCGACTCCCTCCAAGGTCCGCAACAAGAAGAGGCCGACGAGTCCGGGAAACAGCGGGAATGCGACCGTGAAGAAGAAGAAAATGGGGCAGGTAAAGAGAAGGAGTGTTTGCGGGCGGCGGTGAGGTGGAGGCCGCAGGCTGGAGCCAGGGTCCACGGTGGAGTGGTCAGCAGGGCAGATAAACACTGTAGAGGGGGAAACTGGGCTAACCTATCAGTTCAATGACCTTCTGTCGCAATCGAGGAGAAAGTCAGGGATGAACTTTTCAGGGAGATAAACATCCGGGAAAGGTTAGGGATAGAATTTTGATGAAAAGGCCATTGATCCGAAATGTTCAACCAGTTATTTTCAACAGATGCTGGCTAACCTACTGAATATTTCCAGAATTTTCTGCTTGTGTAATATATTTCCCATGGTGGTATTTTAACGATAAAAGCAGAAAATGTTGGAAACTCTTAGCTGGTCTGATTGCAGCATTTCTTGTTTGTTTTATTTATTTCAGGTTTCCAGTACCTGCTGTTTATTTATTTTCAATGAATATGTTTATAGTATGAATAAGGATTCAAAGCATTGGAATAAAATGTTCTGCTCTGTTTCTTATGTGCTTTGAAAGTGCATCCTTTGCTGTCAGTGTTCTGTCATATGCAAGAAATAATGAATAAGGGAACTGTGATATCAGGAAAATTTAGAGTCCCTGCCTTGGAGCCTCTAGGAGGATCCCTGCCACATGACCAGTTATATAAATGGAATGTAAACTACACTTGTTCCAAGGCTGAGGTTGACAGATAGTTGATTATAAGGGAGTTGATGAACTCGGGGAACAAGCAGGTGAGTAGAGCTGAAGCTAAGATCAGATAAGCCATCTTCTAATGGAAAGATGTAGCAGAGTCAAGGGCTCGTATGGTCTACTCCTTCTCCTATTTATTATGTTCTTAATTTGGGGCCAAATCTTTGCTTGCATCATTACCTCCTTGGTAATATCCATATAGCCACCTTGTGGAGAATGTGTCATTTGGGTGCTTGTCACATTTTCACTGCTTCACTCCCAATGAAAATCAGTTGTTGGCCCATTCTGCTGCACTTCATTGTCTGTCATTATTACTCATGCTGTCTTCAGCCTGGCAGTTGACAGTGATTCCTAAGCACCCATGATCAGTCTTGAATGTCCAATCCCTTGTTTTAAGTCTAGTTCCTAGTTCTAATCATCCCAAGCCGTGGGCAACTCGCTACATTCAACCTGTCAAGTGCCATGAAAATTTTGTATTTCAATAAGATCAATGAATGTGTAATCTTTGAAATTCCTGACACTGATGAATTTTAAACAATGTGGCTACCTTGGACCTAAAAACTTTTACTGTCTGTTTGATTGATCATTACAAAAATTGATTTCAAATATTGTCAGCCTATTAGTTCAATGGGAATTATTTATAATGTACAAATTAATGGATGCTTGGTGGTCAGCACAGACTTTGGGCTGAAGGACCTGTTTCCAAGATACGACATCGTTATTAGTAACATGTACATCGAAACGCACAGTGAAATGCATATTTTGCGTAGTGTGTTCTGGGGGCCGCCTGCAAGTGTTGCCGCTCTTCCAGTGCCAACATAGCATGCCCGCAACTTCCTAACCCGCGTGTCTTTGAAATATGGGAGGAAACTGGATCATACAGAGGAAACACACGCAGACACCGGGAAAATGTACAAACTCCTTAGAGGCGGTGGCTGGAATTGAGCCCAGGTCTCTGGCACTGTAATAGCGTTACGCTAACCGCTACACTACCCGCTACACTACCGTGCCTGTCCTTTGGAATAGTAAAGGGAAAAAAATAACTAGTGGGAGTTGTCTATAGGCCACCAAATAATAATAAAATTACAGTGGCACAAGCAATAAACCAAGAAATAGATGTAGCAGAAGATGCGGAGAGTCTACAGAGAGATATAGATAGGTTAAGTGAGTGGGCAAGGGTCTGGCAGATGGAGTACAATGTTGGTAAATGCGAGGTTATTCACTTTGGAAGGAAAAATAGAAGATCAGATTATTATTTAAATGGTGAAAGACTGCAGCATGCTGTTGTGTTCAGGAGTGCTTGTATATGAATTGCAAAAAGGTTGGTTTGCTGCAACTGTACAGGGTACTGGTGAGGCCGCAGCTACTGCGTGCAGTTCTGGTCTCCTTACCTGAGGAAAGATATACGGCCATATACACACCTTAAGGGGGCTCATTCCTTCATTTTAGAATCAGGGACGTCAGATGTGTTGATCAGTCAATAACTATTAGTTTCAGTTGTTGGGATATAAGACAGCAGATGCTATGCAAATGTTCCTTACACTGCAGTCCCCAAGGAAATTAAATTCAATTGAGAATTAAGCTATGTGTAATAGCTGGAACAGAATTCCTTTTTAAGAATCATCATCAACTAGTTCCCATATGCACATAAACTTTAAACAATTGAGATGAGAAGAGATGTGGTCTTGAGAATGGAAAGCAGAGCTGTTTGTTCTTGTAATTAACTTGAGGCAAAGTAATTTGCAGTCATTTATTTTCTATAGAACATTGATTGGAGAATGCTCCATGCAAATAAAGACAGGGCAAACCATGCCAGCAACTTTCAGCTGGAAATTAATATGAAATATGCTGACCAAAGGAAACAAATCAAGTTTATGTCACTAAGGAAAAGTGTTCTTCAATGGTCTGAAGTTAATTTCTATCTGAGAAAACCAATATGAGGTGTATTACAATGCACACGACCCACAGATAGTTGTCTTCTTTGCAGTCCCTCGAGAGCAAGGGTGACTTCCTCCATTCTGGCTTCAGAGGATCTAAGGTGGCTGATGAGGCCAAGGTGGAGATTCCAGAATCTTCTGCAGATGAGGCAGGCGATGGTTGATGGGATGAGCGGGTGGGTAGTTAGTGAGGTGGTGCCCTCCTTCCACCACTGACACAGGGTCACTGCATGCTCCTGATGCTTGGGCTCAAGGTTCTCAGTGGCACCTTGAATGTTCCTTCTCCACTTTGAATGGTCAAGGGCTGGACAATCCCAGAAGTCAGTGGAGAGGTTGCAATTCATCAAAGAGGCTTTGAGCACATCCTTGAACTTTTTCCCCTGTCCACCCTGGTGACCTCTTCTCATGACAGACCTGCGTACAGAGTGCCTGTTTAGGGAGTCTGATGTCAGGCACAGGAATGACATGACCTGCCCAACTATGTAACTATGGCCTCAATGCTTGGAATTCTCATCTGGCAGGGAACACTAGCAGGGAATCTAGTCTGGCATTGGCTCACTTATTCTGCCAATGAATTTGGAAGATTTTACAGAGACTGTGTTGGTGGTGTTGACCGTTATGGGGCAGGAGGAACAAGAAAGTCACCAAATCCTATTTTTCTGCCCTTTCCCAATCCACTTTTATATTTTTCTTTTTCAAATATTTATCTATTTCCATTTGAAATTCTAAGTTTGATTCTATGATCCTTCCCTAGCTTCTCTGATTGAGCATTCTATATCCCAGTGAATCTTTCATAACAAATATCCTCCCTGATTTCTATTATCAACATAATCTCCATTCTTGCAGAAATATACCTGAAACCACTATGATGGGCTCAAGAGTTAAACGTTACCTTTGGAGAACATGTGACTGACAAAAGTCCCATCAGTCTATTCTTTCCCAGTTACCATTTCTTCTTACAATCTTCAGTTTCATACTTCACTAGTTTAGTCCTGCCATGGTTCAGTTTTATGTGCTTATCACAAATTTGACCCTCATATTCACAACAGGCACCTTATTGAAGGGTCTGGCAGATGGAGTACAATGTTGGTAAATGAGAGGTCATCCACTTTGGAAAGAAAAATAGGAGATCAGATTATTATTTAAATGGTGAAAGGTTGCAGCATGCTTTTGTGCAGAGGGACTTGGGAGTGTTTGTGCATGAATTGCAGAAGGTTGGTTTGCAGGTGCAACAGGTTATCAAGAAGGCAAATGAAATGTTGGCCATTGCTGGAGGGATTGAATTTAAGAGCAGGGAGGTTATGCTGCAACTGTACAGGGCACTGGTGAGGCCGCACCTGGAGTACTGCGTGAAGTTTTGGTCTCCTTACTTGAGGAAGGATATACTGGCTTTGGAGGTGGTGCAGAGGAGGTTCACCAGGTTGATTCCATAGGGTTAGCCTATGAGGAGAGATTGAGTCGCCTGGGACTATACTCGCTGGAATTCAGAATAATGAGAGGGGATCTTATAGAAATATATAAAATTATGAAAGGGATAGATAAGATAGAGGCAGGAAAGTTGTCTCCACCGGTAGGTGAGACTAGAACTAGGAGACATGGCCTCAGGATTTGGGGGAGTAGATTTAGGGTAGAGATGAGGAGGAACTGCTTTTCCCAGGGGGCAATAAATCTATGGAATTCTCTTTCCAGGGAAGCAGTTGAGGCTATCTCATTAAGTATATTTAAGACATAGTTTAATAGATTTTTACATAGTAAAGGAATTAAGGGTTGTGGGGAAAAGGCAGGGTAGTGGATCAGAGTCCATGGACAGATCAGCCATGATCTTATTGAATGGCAGAGCAGGCTCGATGGGCCAGATGGCCTACTCCTGCTCCCATTTCTAATGTTCTTATGTAGAACATCAAAACAGATTGCCACAATCATACCAGCTGAATTATTTACTAAAATGTTTGAATAATCTTTAAAGTTCAGGTCAATGACAACGTGGACATTTTAATGAATTTTTTCCAGTTACTCCCATGATTTCTTTGTGCTCTGAATTTGAGTTTCCATTAAAACCACAGACAGTGCATTTCAAAATGATTCATGTCTGTGATGTGTTATGAAACACTTCTGAGAGATATAAAATGGCAATATTTAAAAGGAAGGCTGTCATTTCTCAGTCAGTGTAATTACTTGCATTGAGCAAATTTTTATAATATGTATGTTCCAGAAGGGAGGTACATGTTTATGTTGCAGTATTTGGCTGAATGATGTAGTTCATGCACAGATTTTATGGCAGGGTGAGTCGTCACTGCAGAACATGTCCTGGCAAAGAAGCAATTGAACTCATAGCAAGATACAGCAAGGAAACAGGCCCTTTGGCCCATCGAGTACACAATAACCTCAATCATCCATTTTACACTAATCCTGGCATTCCCTTCCAAACAGCATTATGGTTATACCCATACCTCAAGGACTGCAATGGTTCAAGAAGGCAGTTCACCACCATCTTCCCAAGAGCAACTAAGGATGGGTAATTAAATGATGGCTCAGCCTGCGAAACCCACATCACTTGAATTTTTAATCATAGTGTAAACTGTTAAAGTTGCAATTTATTCGTAAGGTCATCGATGTCACCCTCTTTAGCAAGTCTGAAAAATGTTCCCCAACTGGAAACATTAACAGTTACCCTTTGCACAGATTTTGCCTGATTAGCTGAGTGGTTCCAGCAACTTCTGTTTTTATTTCAGATTTCCAACATGCAGTTTTTTGATTGTCCATTACTGGCACTTCTGTAACTTTCTGGTTGTTAGCAAGATTCTTTTGCATTCTCCTTTGGAATCCGGGAGGATTCTGTGACAGGACAACTCCATCTTTAGAGATATAGTCGACTCAGCAACAAATCAAAGAAAGGTGATTCAGACCGGCGTTCAAGTTATAAATCAGCAACCATATTCACAGTGAATTACTTTTTGCTTCCTTCAGCAGGGAGCAGTCAACATTTTTTTCCTCCTGATCATACCCGAGATGTGGGAGTCACTGGCAAGGCTGTCACTCATTCACCCTAACTGTCCCTTGGAACCACCTGCTTGACCTGCTGCGGTCCTGGTCGAATAGTTCTTCCCAGAACTCTGCTGGTTAGGGTGTTCCAGGACTTTGACCCCAGTGATAATAAAGCAATAATGATATACATCCAAGTCTGTATGGTGTGTAACATAGAGAGGAACTGATCGGGTGATGGTGTTCCTTATGCCTGCTGCCCTTCTCTTTTTAGGTTCTAGGTTTAGGAGATGCCATTGAAGAAACCTTTTTGAATTGCTACAACACCTTTTGTAGATGGTTTTCATGGCAAGTCTATAGCTCATATAGTGGATGGATTGAACGATTGAAGTGGAGGATGGGGTGCTAATCATTAATTCTGCTTTGCCCTCAGTGGTATCAACCTACTTAAGGCAACATCCAGTTATGTGGAGAGTATTCAATCACACCTGTTTTGTGGATTTTGAAAGGGTTTGGGAAAGTCAGGAGGTGAGTCACTGGCCACAGAATATCCAGCCCTTAATTGTTCTTGTAGCCACAGTGTTAATATGGCTAGTCTTGTTCAGTTTCTGAATTAATTGGAATTCAGTGATGGTAATGTGAGTGAATTTGAAAGAGAGATGGCTATGCATTCACTTGTTGGAGACAGACACTTGTATACTGTGAATATTATATGCTAATTCTCTGCCTAAGTTTAAAAGTTGTCCAAGTTTGAATATAATATGGACTGATTCTTTATCTGAGGAGTTTTAAATGGGAAAACATATCATTATGAATGTGAAGACTCTTGACCTGACAATCTATCTTGTTATGACCTTGCACCTTATTGTCTACCTGCAATGCACTTCCCTGCAGCGGTGACACTTTACTCTGTATTTTGTATCGTTTTTACCCTGTACTACCTCAATGCACTGTGTAATAAATTGATCTGTATGAATGGTATGAAAGACAAGTTTTTCACTGTACCTCACTACAAGTGACGATAATAAACCAATACCAATTACAAACCCTATGGAGGGAGGATTTTTGATGAAGCTACTGAATATAGTTGGGCCTGGGACAATGATCCGAGGTAGGTCTGAAACGTTTGGCATCCATTAACAATAACAATTTTCTTTTGTACCTAGTATGCTCTAGCTAATAGAAACTTTTCTCCTTGATCCCAATTGCTATCAATTCTGCTAAGGCTCCTTGATGTCACATTTGGTCAAATTCTAGGGCAGTCATTCTCATCTCACCTCTGGAAATCAATCTTTTGTTCATATTTTAACCATGGCTACAATGAGCCCTGGAGCCATGTGGTCCTGGTGGAATCTAAACAGAGCATTGAGGAGTTGTCAAAATTTTATTTTGACTAAATTTGATTAAACACTAAATTTGCCAAAAGCAGTCTTGCTGATAAAATTTCAGTTGTTCACTAACAATAACTAACTGAGCGATTTGAATGCCTTAATCTCCTGTACCTCTTTGTAAGTCAGAGTTAGTATTAACACTTCTTTTCAATAGCAAAAGTTTGCAGTTACATTTAAAGGAGCCAGAAGAACTCAGTGGGTCAGACGGCAACTATGGAGGGAAATGGACTGTCAACATTTTGGGCTAAGAACCTTCATCTGGAGCAGTCCAGATGAAGGGTCTCCACCTGAAGCATTGACTGCCCATTTCTCTCCACAGATTCTGCCTGACCTGCTGAGTTCTTTCAGCTCCTTTGTGCGTTGCTCCAGATTTCCAGCATCTGCAGTCTCTTGTATTTACATTGTAATTGGAACATTAAAATTTCACATCACAAATAGTGTTAGGAAAATGAAAGTTGAGTCTTAAAAGGGGTGGCAAATGATGTGATGAGAAAGGGTCTCTCAAGAAATGAAACAGTAACTAGTGGAGCTTCTATGGAGAATGTAAGAAACATAGTTTAATTGTATATGAGAATGACAAAAAAAGGGTTTCCCCTGAAGATTCAAGGACTTCCGCTAGGCAACAGATGGAGGTCTGTAGTCCGTGCAAAGGTGACAGGAGTTTTTTCACAGTGCATTTGAGAAATAGCATGTGAATGTAATGTTCCTTCTAACCTGAAATCTGAGCTTTGAGTGCTAACTTATAGAAGTGTCATGGCCCCAATTAAGAGCAAACTTGCAGCTGAAAACCACTGCAGTAAAATATCTCTCTGTTCTGTGAATTTTCATCAGGAAGCAGCCAGATCCTTGAGATATCAGTGTTATTGTTTGAATGTCTTTCATGAAAACATAGCTTTCACTGTGAGGAAACAAGCACACTCTGCCCACTGCTCCCTGTGCCCCCAGAGAAGGGGACAAGATAAAAGGGTCTGGAACAAATCTTGGAAAATAGAACTTCCTCAAACGGCAACCCACACGTGCTTTCACTGTGAAACTCAATTGATTAGATCAAAGGAATTTCAGTTTCAAAAACAGAGCTAATCCAAACTTGAGAATTTTGTCCTTTGAATTCACATTTTTATTATAGCTAAACAGTAGTGTCAAACACTGTACGATAGTCTGCAAGATTCACAATAATAACACCAAATTGTACAACATTGTACATAACATGATAAATGCCCTAAAGTGACCGAAAGAACAAAAATTGAGGCCAAAACAGAGAAATGACTGATAGCATGTTGTAAAAGATTGGTTTTGAGGAGTTATTTTTTGAAATGGGACTGATGGGGAAGAATGGAAAGGAAGTGAAAAGTGAGGTGGTGGGGGTGATGGGGTGGGTGGGGAGATATTTGTCTTTGGTTGCCAGTGTTAAACAAGCCTCAGAATACCAGATGTTTTTCTGGAAGTCTAGCTGCTTCAGTTTCATTGGAGGTGCATATCCGAGAAGTAAGTACAATCAGTTACTGAAGTGCCAGCACAGTTTGAACCTGAGCAACCAAAAGACCAGTTTCTCCAAGAGAAACCTATGGCTGACTTTTCACCTCATCGACTTGAGAGAGAGTAAACCTAACACTCCAAAACCCTGAAGTGTTCCTGACCTGAACTGTGAGGCTGAGCTTTCGATGTACTTGGATGGGATTCCCTCAATGGCTTTGGTTTGCTCAAGGTGTTTAAGAAGCTTGGTATTGATTTTGGTATTGGTATTGTTTTTTTTATTGTCACTTGCAGCTTTAATAATTTGAGATTTCTTCAAGGTTGAAGGAGTCCAGCAGGAGGATCCATACCTAAAGTTCAGGCCTGCTTTGTGGCCAAGACCAGAACTGTGATGTTAGTAGTTTAGGAGGAAGATTGCTTGATAGATTCCCCACCATTTTCAATGACGCCCTTTCCTTAAGTTTCAGCAAGGAATTCTACAGCAGGAATGTAATGGTTGATGGCACACTGCAATACAAGTTGGACGATGCTGAGGCTTAGCCTGTGGAAATAAACTGCAGGGAGGTCAATTCAAAATGCATCAACATAGATGAGGAGAATGGTCTGGTACAATGCTAGCACTTTATCTTATGCTTTTCATATAAAGATTGATCAAACTAGGAGAACAAAGAAATTACCATGAAGGGAGAGAATGAAAGGAACAATGGAAATATTATTTGAACAGATGGATTCTGAGGCCTTTAAAGGAAAAAATGATGTACAGATGGTAGGAAATTGAGACAAATCTATGCACCTTAAACGGGTGGCCTTTAGTATCAGTCATTGGCCCTGGGGAAAAGACTTGATTGGCAGAAGTCTACCATCAATGATGGGGGTAGAGGGGATGGCAATGGAAGTGGTTGCACAATAAATCAGAGTCATAAAACTCAGGTGGTGAGGTTGGGTGGAGCAGATTGAGGATGAGGATTTGAGGCTGGTGAAGAATGCTGAAATCCATCACTTAGGACTTGGCACCTTAAAAAACATATTATAATTAGACAAGTTGACATGGCTTTATGAACGATAAATTGAATTTGACAAAGCTTGGAGAGTATGTTGAGGATGTAACTAGCAGGGTACATAAAAGATAACCAATGAATGTAGTGCAGCTGGGTTTTCAAAAAGCATTTAACAAGATGCTATACAAAAAATGTAACACAAAATAAGGGCTCATGAGGTTAGGGGTCAAACATTGGTATGGACAGAGGATTGGTTAAAGGACTGAAAGCAGAAAAGAGAAGTCAATAGCTCCTTCTCAGGCAGACAGACTGTTACTAGTTGGGTGCTTTAGAACATAGAACATAGAACTTGGAACAGTACAGCACAGTACAGGCCCTTTGGCCCACAATGTTGTGCCAACCTATATCAATCTTATCCCCATTCAATCTATCCCCCTCTCTACTTCACCTCCCATAACCCTCTATTTTTCTTTCGTCCATGTGCCTATCTAATAGTCTCTTAAATGACCCTATCGTATCGGCCCCTATCACCACACCTGGCAGTGCATTCCAGGCATCCAGCACCTACCTCTGACATCTCCCCTGAACTTTCCTCTACACACTTTAAACGGGTGACCTCTAGTACTGGCCATTGGCCCTGGGGAAAAGATGCTGGCTGTCCACTCTGCCTATGCCTCCCATAATCTTATACACCTCAATCAAGTCTCCTCTCATCTTCTGTCACTCCAAAGAGAAAAGACCTAACTCGCTCAAACTCTCCTCATAAGACGTGCTCTCCAACCCAGGTAGCTTTGTTGTAAATCTCCTCTGTACCCTCTCCAAAGCTTCCATATCCTTCCTATATTGTAGTGACCAGAACTGAACACAATATTCCAAGTGTGGTCTAACCAGAGTTTCATAGAGCTGCAACATTACCTCTCAGCTTTTGAACTCAATCCCCTAGCTAATGAAGGCCAGCACACTATATGCCTTCTTAACTGCACTATTTATTTGTGAGGCAATTTTGAGGGATCTATGTACTTGGACCCTAAGATCTCTTTGTTCCTCCACACTGCTAAGAATCCTGCCATGAACCATATACTCTGCCTTCAAGTTTGTTCTTCCAAAGTGTATCACTTTACACTTCTCCAGATTGAACTCCATCTGCCAGTTCTCTGCCCAGCTCTGCATCCTGTCAAAATCCTGTTGCAACCTGCGACAACCTTCCTCACTATCTACTACACCACAAACCTTCGTGTCATCTGCAAGCTTACCAACCCATCCATCCACTTTCTCATCCAAGTCATTTATAAAACTCACAAAGAACAGTAACAAAGTCCCAGAACAGATTCCTGTGGAACACCCCTAGTCATTGACCTCCAGGTCAAATACTCCCCTCCTACAACCACCCTCTACTTTCTGTGAGCAAGCCAATTTCAGATCCACATAGCCAATTTTCCACAGATCCCATACCTCATGACTTTCTGAATGAGCCTATCATGGGGAAAAATTGTCAAACGCCTTGCTAAAATCCATATATACCACATCCACTAAACTACCTTCATCAATTTGTCTTGTCACTTCCTCAAAAAACTCTATTAAGCTCGTGAGGCACAACCTGCCCTTCAACAAAGCCATGCTGACTATCCCTAATAAGACTATGCTCATAAATCCTGTCCCTAAGATTGCTCTCCAATAGTTTGTCCACCACTGACGTAAGGTTCACTGATCTATAATTCCTGGTATTATCGCTTTTACCTTATTGAACAATGGAACAATGATTACCATCCTCCAGTCCTCTGGTACCACTCGTGTGGCCAGGGAGGACTCAAAGATCATGTAAGGACTCAGAATGTTCCCAATAGAGTGATCACTCCCTTCCTGTATGATTGATTAATTAATCAATCCCAGGATTGATTAATCCTGGATCCTAGGCTATTTGCAATTAATATTTTATTTTGATGAGCTAATTGAAAAGATACAGTGTAAAGTGTCAAGATTGTTGATTATACAAAGGTAGCTGAGAAAGCGAGCTGTGGGGAGGATGTATAGTATATATTGTGCTGGGTCTTCTCGGCCTAAATTCTAGCAAGTTTCAGTACTCCCGCACAAATTCCCCAAATTACTGGCACTTTCCCAACTGTGCTCTGTCTCATAGAGTCTCAATGCAGAGCAAAACCTTGCGGAGATTCATCAGCATTAATGTGAGTGACTCTGCTGGTGAGTTCTGCATGAGACTAAAGCATCTGTTTGAATGATGATACAAGAGACAGCAGATGCTGTCATCCAGAGCAAAAAAAACAAACAGCTGGAAGAACTCATTGGTTTAAGCGGCAATTATGGAGGCAAAGGGGTGGTCAATGTTTCAGGTCAAGGACTGAGAGGGTAGGAGGAAGATGGCCAGTATGAAGTGAGGGGGCGGAGTGAGGCTGATATGTGGTGGGTTGAACCAAATAAGGGGGTGGATGATGGGCAGATGGACCTAGGTGGGGGAGGGGATAGGAAAGGTGAACCCGGGTGGATAGGTGTTGTGTGAAATCGTTATTTTCAGTCTTAAGGATCAAGGACCCTGGAACACGAGCCTTGTAGACCAAAACTAGTTTAATCACAAAGACAAATGAGGGATGGAATGGATGGGAACAGACACATGCTCACTCACATGCAGGATACCATGAACACAAGAGGGGGTCGCAACTGGGGTAAAATACACACACACACACACACACACACACACACACACACACTAATACAAACAAGCACACAATAACAATGTACAGCTTCTGCATATAACACTTCAATGCCTTAATACCCTGGCCCAACAAGCATTGGCTCTAAGACCAGTGATCTCTGCAGTGTTGTCTCACTACTCCTGGGGTTGTCGAAAGAGAGTAAGCTAGAGATTTCAGCCCTTTTTATGGTGCTGGGAGGCTGGGTGGAGCCTCACTGTTGTGACTTGAACAAACCAATCGTGTGAGGGTCAAAGACAAAGGTTCCTGCCAAAGTTAATGGTCAGACAGGTTCAGGGTGGTCAGGCCAGTTCAGACTCTCACACCTGAGGGGGTGGGTGGAGCTGTACCTTGATTGACAGAAGCATCACTTCCAAACCGAGGAGCACTGCTGTCCTCCACCCAGCAGGGGTCATTTCT
>JARFYF010000063.1:17739873-17749908 GCA_030265395.1 Rhina ancylostomus | reverse complement strand
TAACGGGGCTTCTCGCCATAGAAAATCGTGGTATGGCCGGTTTTCTAGGAAGGCAACCCCCCCCCCCCCCCCCCGTAACGCAGGGGTCACTTGTATATTCAATGACTCCACTTCCGCAGGTCTCTAGGAGGAGAGAGATATAAAGGTTCTTGACTCTGTAGGAGTAAAAGCCATGGGTGACAAGTTCAGAGAACCCCGGATGTCAAAGGTTATTGAGAGTTGGATAAAGAGAAGAAAGGAAACATATGGGTATAAGGAACTAAAGGTCAGTGAAGCCCATTAGGAGTACAAAAAGTGCTAGGAGGTGCCTAAAAAGGAAATTGGGAAGGCAAAGAGGAGTCATGAAATATTTCTGGCAGATAGGATTAAGGTTATTCTGAAGCATTCTATAAGTATATTCAGGAGAAAAGAATAACCAGGAAAAGTGTAGGGCCCATTAGGGACAACAGGAGCAAGCTATGTATGGAGCCAGAAGATAACAGGAGTCTGTCAGTATTCATTAAGGAAATAGACTTTGTTGTTAGGGAATTTAGTGAATGGGGAGGTGAAGGTTTGGTGCATATCTCAATAAATAAAAAGGAAGTACTCGATGCCTCAGTGGTCCTAAAGGTAGATAAATACCCAGGGCCAGATGAGATCTATCTCAGTCTGCTGTGGGAGGCAAAGAGATACGATATGGCCAAATCGTATTGCTGGGGCTTTAACTGGGATTTTTAAATTCTTGATGACCACAAGTGAGGATTCTGTTGACTGGAGGACAGCAAATTTCTTCCCTTTTCAAGAAGGAAAGCAGGGAAAAGTCTGGTAATCATAGACATGTAAGCCTAATATCAGTAGTATGGAAGTTATTGGAGAAAATGCTGAGGGACAGCCTTAATGATTACTTAGAATGCCAGGGTCTAATCAGAGACAGCCAGCGTGACTTTGTCAGGGGCAGATCCTGTCTGATCAATCTGACTGAATTTTTAAAGAAGTGATCATTATGTGTATTGATGACAGCAGAGCAGGAGATGTGGTTTACATGGACTTCAGTAAGGCTTTTGACAGGGTCCCACATGGGAGACTGGTCCAAAAGGCTAGAGCCCGTGGGATCCAGGGCAATTTGGCAAACTGGATCCAAAATTAACTTGGCAATAAGAGACAAAGGTTAATAGTAGAGGGTTGTTTTAGTGATTGGATAGCTGTTACTAGTGCTATCCTTTAGGTATTGGTGCCAGGACCTTTGCTCTTTTGTAATATACAAGAATGATTTGGATGAGGCACGATCAGTAAATTCACAGATGACACCAAGATTGGTGGAGTCATGGATTGTGTGGAGTCATGGAGGGTAATCTTAGGCTACAAAGTGATATTGATTTGTTGGGAAATGGGCTGATAAATAGCAGATGGACTTCAGTCCAGATAAGTGTGAGATGATGCATTTTGGAAGTACCAATGGGGCTAGGACATATGCCATGAATGGTAGGGTCTAAGGGAGCATTGATGAACAAAGGGACCTTGGAGTACAAGTTCAGAGATCCAAGAAAGTGGCAGTGCAAGTAGGAAGGCATATGGGATACTGGTCTTCACTAGTTGAGGTACTGAATACTGAAGCATAGAGGTTATGCTCCACCTTTGTAAAACTTTGGATGAGCCTCAACTGGGGTATTGCGTGCAGTTCTAGGTGCTACACTATTGGAAGGATGTGATAGAGCTAGAGAGGGTGCAGATGGAGTGAGAGACTGGAGAATCCATGTCTGTTCTCCCTAGAGCAGAAGAGGTTAAGAGGGGACATATCTGAGGTATATAAAATTATGAGAGGTATAGATTGAGTAAATTGCAAGAATCTTTTACTCACATTAGAGATTGACAAAGCAAGAGGATATAAATTTATGATAAGTGGGGAGAGATTCAGAGAGGGTCTGAGAGGGACTGTTTTTACCCAGTGATGCATACCTTGAATGCATTGCCTGAGAGAGAAGTTGAAGCAGAGTTGTGGGCAGCACTTAAGGAGACTTAGATGAGCACTTGAATTGTATAGAAGGATATGGACCAAGTGCTGGGGTTAGATGGGATTAGTGCGGATGGGCGCCCACTGATCGTGGTGGGCCAAATGACCTATTTCCATGCTGCACATCTCCATGACTCTTCATGATTCTGAGAGAAGAAGTTCATCCTTAACTCTGTCTAAATTCGACAACTGCTTCTTCTGAAGCTAGTTCTAGATAACCCCAAATGGGGAAACATCCTCTCTGTATCTATCCAGTCAATCCCTCTTAGAATCTTATACATTTCAATATGAATAGCTCTTCTAAACCCCAAAGAGTACAGGTCCAACCTGCTCAACTTTTCTTCAAACATCCTAAGAATCAATCTCTACACATTCCAGCATCTCAAGATTCAATCTAGTGAACCTCTTCTTCATTGTCTTCTGTGCAAATACAACTTTCTTTAAATATGGAGACCAAAACTGTATATACAGTACTCTTACCAATATCCTGTAAAGTTGCACTAAAACTTCACTGATTTTACACTCCCATACCCTTTGCAATAAAGATCAATGTTCCATTAGCCTTCTGGATTATTTGATGTACCTGTGTGCTGATGTTCCAGATATCACAAATTAGAATACTCACATCCCTTTGTACTGCAATAATTTGCAGTCTCACTCCATTTAAATAATAATTTGCTCTTTTTATTCTTTTATTTAGTAGTCAAACATATTTAATATATGTTCAGTCCTACATATGGCAGAAGCAGCTTCCTCTCTCCATTTTCAATACTTGTTCTTTCTTATAAGTCTTATTTGCTTTTGATGCCATTCATTACCATACCGTGGAGGTAATGGTTTTACCTTTGTGAGTGACTTTTGTGTACTTTATGGACAAAATCAACTGATGGATGTTTGTAAAAATGAAACCTGTTTGTTACCCAGGGACTGCCTGTAACCATTTATTTTTGTATCACCAGCAAATTTAGCTAATCTTGGTTCCTTATTCAAAACACTAGTGTAGATTATACATAATCTTATGCATGTTGAGGTCTCAGCATGCCTTATGCTTATGCATGTTAAGGTCTGCCGCTCTTAATTAATTCGGTAATTGAAGAATAGGTTGAGATCGTTTTGGCCCCACGGCCTCTAGTCATTCGCTTTACCAGATTAATTAATTTGGTCCGCCCTGGCTTATGCATGTTAGGGTCTCAGCAGTGACCTCTGTAGCTGGCACCCCAATGGTTGCTACTTGTCACCCCAATGATTGCTATTTGTCAATCTCAAAGTGACGTATTTATCCTGATAAATCTATTTTCTGTCAGGTAGCCAGTTCACCCTCATGTCGACAAAAAAACCACAACCCCGTTCACTCTTATTTTGTGCAGAAGCATTCATTTTGCGGCCCCTTATCAGATGCCTTCTGGAAAGTCGAATACGTGATAGCTACTGGTTCCCCTTTATCCTCTTGCTTCTTAGATCCCCTATTAAATTTGTTAAACACAATTTCCCTTTTGTAAAATCATGTTCACTCTGTTTAATTGTCTTATGTATTCTAAATACCCTCCTTAATAATGGATTCCAGCATTTTCCCAATGACAGATGTTAGGCTAACTACCTGATAGTTTTCTCCCTTTTGTCTTGCTCCTTTCTGTGATTTTCGTGTTATTTTTGCCATTTTCTGGGACCTCTCCAGAATCCAGGGATTTTTGGTGTATTACAACCAATGCATCCACTATCTCTGCAGGTCACCAGGCCCAGGGAACCCATCCTATTAGTTTGCCTGGTAATTTTCTTCTTGCGATAGAGATTGTTTCAAATTCCTCCCTCCTTACACTCCTTTGATTAACTATTGTTTCAGGGATATTTTTATTTCTTCTTCCATGAAGACTGATCCAAAATAATTATTTAGAATCCCTGTCCTTTCTCTTTTTCCCATTAGTAATTCTCTAGTCTCATTGCCCAAGGCAGCAACATTTACTTTAGTTACTCCCTTTAGTTGTATATACCTGTAGAAGCTCTTACGATATGCTTTTATATTATTTGCTTGTTTACCCTCATACTTCTCCCTATTTATGATATTTTTATTCCTTTGATGGTTTCTAAGAATTTCCACATCCTCTGGCCTATGATTAATTTTCACAGCACTGTGTGCCTTTTCTTTCCTGTTGATACCATCCTGGACTTCCTTAGTTAGCCATAAATTGTGCATCCTTCTCATAGAAGCTTTCTTCCCCCACCAGAATACAACAAGAAAGGCACGGTCAACATGAGGGGCACTTTAAATGCACACACTATGCACATACACACAAGTGTACACATCCTTATTTTGGGGATGCCCATGTCCCTTCTGCAAACCACATTCCCCGATATGTGCATATCCCTAAAGACAAGCTGTTTGTTGCAATGGAAGATTTTTAAAATTGCTTCTCTTACTGACCTGCTCTAAGCTGTATTCACATCAGTGAATACATTAGCTATCATCTCATCCAAATCAGCAATTAAACTGTTTTGGCCTGTGGATTTGTGCATGATCTGAATAACTATTGAAACTGATTTTGTTCCATGTATTGGTTTATTATTGACACTTGTACCTCGGTACAGTGAAAAACTTGTTAATGGAATGTGACCAATGTTTAGTGTAAATTAATTGATGACTAATCGCAGTCCCTAATGAACATGGTGGGACTAATACATGTAATGGTCCTAGCATACCTGACTTGATTTGACTTTACTATTCATCCCCTATTATGGGGACTAGTTCTCATGACGAATAATTAGGCTGTAGATGCTTGAGATTGTGAAACAAGGTCTCCAGCAGCTATGTAAGGTAAGATAAGATTTCTTTACTAGTCACATGTACATCGAAACACGCAGTGAAATGCATCTTTTGCGTTGAGTGTTCTGGGGGCAGCCCGCAAGTGTCGCCGTGCTTCCGACACCAACATACCATGCCCACAACTTCCTAACCCGTATGTCTTTGGAATGCGGGAGGAGACCGGAGCACCCAGAGGAAACCCATACAAACACAGGGGGAACGTACAAACTCCTTACAGACAGTGGCTGGAATTGAACCCGGTTCACTGGTGCTGTAATAGGGTTATGCTAACTGCTACACTACTGTGTTTCATACACACTTCTTTATATTTAATGTATTCTTTTATCAGGTTCTAATATGCAGAAACTACATGGGTGACGTGGACATGAATGAAATTGACTACTTCCTACCTATGTTGACACAGAAAGAGGATGAGGGGTCTAGCTCTCCATTCCTCATCCATGGACGTGCTCATTTCCTCTGGATAAAACACAATAACTTGTACTGTATCCTTTAAAATGAGCTCCTGCAGTGGGGCAGACTTCTTTGTCTGATCCAGAGCAATATATAAGAGTGATACTTAGCTTATCCTCTTTTTGGAAGAGATTGGAGATTCCTGTTATGTTTATCAACACGATGCCACAGGTACATAGGATCATACAGTGCAGAAAGAGGGCATTTGGCCTATTTTACCTGTGCCAGATTTTGGATTCTATATGAATTTGTATCATAGCCCTGACCTGAGAGAAAATAACTTGCAATGCCTTCTCAGTCACATCAAGATTAGCAAAAGTATGTGCAGTGTTTTTATTGTATTGGGATTTTTCAGCAATTTGCATGCTATTGGTTTTATTCACTTGGAGAAAGATGTGGGGGTCTCTAGTGAAAGCTTTGTCTATCTATAAAGGGTCATGGTGTTGCAACTAAAAGAGGAAGGACATGGCAGAATTTCACTGCAGGGGCAGATGAAAAGTCAGAACTTCTTTTGCTTATACCTGTGAACACAATGAATCCTTGATCTGTATCTATTCAGGCTAATAAGCAATGTAGACTTGGAATGTGGGTAATAATGCTGAAAGATGGGTAAGCAGTTGACATCTCTAATTGGAGAGTGCCTAGGTGCAGATTAAGGCCAATTTAAAATTAAGCTATTCAAAAGTTAGTTTGACAATGGAAGATATTAGCTAACGATGCTTAGTCCAATTGTTGGACATTTTCTTATATTTGCTATTTTAACACTGGAGTTATGTAACATTCGCATTAAAACAATGGATAGTAGAACATTACAGAATGTGATAAATGTTTATCCACCAATATCACAGCAATAATTTCTAACCTTACATCACAAAATATTCTTGTTATACTGCATGAATTTAAGTTATAAGCAGATGCATTTTCATGTCCAGTTTTAAACTGAAATCCTGTAATGCTTGATGAATTCATAAATCTACAACTGTGAACTGAAGTGAAACAAATTAATTCCCGATTCAGATCTTTGTTGTAACAAAATGACATTTAGAACATTCCATATCGTACAGTGCTGACAGATTGGCAGATTAGATATTGTTGCTGGAATATGCCTGCTCTCCTGTTTAACCTGCTGTTCAACAATGTAACTTCTTTAACCTTGAACACCAAGTGGTGGCAATGACAAAGAAAAATGCGAATGCAGCTCTAGTTTTTGCTTTTTTATATAAAATTATTCAGGTAGGTGTTGTGTTTTGGCAATGTTAAGATTACCCCTTCTGCCTATGCAGTAGGATTTTCATGGTCTTGAATTTAAACATTGTGATGTACTGAAAGAAAAAAATTACTCTCATTTTTGTATTGAAGCATAAAGGCTAATATGTGGCTAGATTTGCTTACTGCTGATAAGCTTCAAAATAGGAAGATGTGCTGGAAGAGCAAATCTTCATCTGGCAGACCGTTGGCAAAATCTATAATTTAGAGTTAACAGTGCTGGGTTATTACTTTGTTATTCTTCCCTCAGTCTATGACTGAACCAGTTCACTAACACTCTCATATCAGACAGGGATACATTCACAGTCTCACGCTCCCATCGGCCAAGGTCTCTGGAACCAGCTCTTCACTAGATTATCTATGTGGTTTCAGGTTTCAATGAAAAGGTAAATTAAATATGATATAAAATGGGTGGATGACGCATTACTGCCATTTTGCTACCTTGCTGTAATCCTTATCTAACAGCAGGTCACTCTGCTCCAATTTCCTAACTTCCCCTCCACTCCACCCATAATCCAACCTCCCCGCCCCCCCCCCTCACTTCCTCCACAGTTTTACCTTGACCAAGAGTAGTTGTTGTGACTGACTGACTCACAGCTCTGACTTCCAGCCCTCTGTTCCCTATCACCTTGTCTGCCATCTACACACACCCCACAAGCCCAGTCCCCTCTCCCTCCAACCCATATATCTGTTTACTGAACCACAATCAGCTGATCTGCCCAGTAATTTTTGCTCTGTCACCCATTTGAATATCATCCGTCCTTCCACTTTTAATTTGTGTCACCCTCAGGTTTTCACAGAATATTTTAAAGAGGTTGAAGAGGAAAGTATTCGGGATAACTTTGTTATCGTTTACGAACTTTTGGATGAGGTGATGGATTTTGGATTCCCACAGACAACTGATAGTAAGATACTGCAAGAGTAAGTGTAGAACTGAGGAATTTGTTTTTTCCTGTTTAACCCAAACTTATTAATATGTTCATCTGCACTTTTGTCTCTCCTTTCTTCACTTTCCATTTTTGTCCAGAGCTACTACTTTTACCAGCTTCTCTTCCAAGTGCTTGGATTAATGGTTGTGATACCACATCATAAGCTCCAATGTGTTAAATCTGTAAAAGTGATATTTTAAAAATTGATTATACTTCATAGGAGCCTGCAGAGCCTGGGTCCCAGTGTTTCCCTACTGGTATGTTAGAGTCACACCTGTGGATTGCATACCTAGGACCTACCTATCTATCCTTGACATTCAAAGGTATTACCATCTTCAGAATCCCCACCACTGGCCAGAACTCAACTGAACCAGCCTTACAAATAATGTGGCTACAAGAGTAGGTCAGAGGCTGGGTATCTCCTGGTGAGTAACTCACCTCTTGACCTTCCAAGGCCTTTCCACCATCTACAGCATCTACAGGTAAAGTCAGGAGTTTGATGGGGTACTCTCCACCTGTCTGGATGAGTGCCATCCCAGCAACACTCAAACTGCTCAGCTCCATCCAGAACAAAGCAGGCCACTTAAATGGTATCCCATACACCACCCTAAACATTCATTCTCTCCGTTATGTGCCATCTGTGCACTGAACCTACTAACCTTGCCTACTCTGACAGCACCTTCCAAACCCAGAACCTCCACCATGTGGAAGGATAAGGGCAGCAGGTGCATGGGAACACCACCACTGCAGCTTTCTCCCCATGAGTTTCACCATCCTGATTTGGAAATATATTGCCGGTCCTTCATGATTACTGGGTCTAAATCTAGGAACGTCCTACCCCAATGCGTTCAGCTGAAGGACTGCAGCAGTTCAAGAAGACAGCTCACCACCACCTTCCCAAGGACAGTTAAGGATGGACAATAAATGCTGGCCTTGACAGTGATGAATGAATAAATAAAGTCATTGTGGTCCATTATGTGACATGTGAAGATTCTGCAATATTCCCCTGATAAAATTGTTTGAACTGTCATATCATGCAAACACTAAGCAACTGCAGGATAAACATCAGCATTGATTCTGTTTAATCATTGTGATTTAAAATTCTAACCATTTAATTCAGGAACAGCCTAATGATCTCACCACAATCCAAAATTGGATTAATAATCCTGCATAGTTCTAAATAATGTTGCCATACACTTTTTTTCTTTTGCTTTGCACTGATCCTTTGTGATGATTCTTTTTCTAACCCTTACCCTCCACATGATCTTCATTAGGTCCTTTGAGGTACTGTGCAAAGTCCCACTATGTATAGATCTTGATTGCTTTCCCTGGACAGAAAGGAGGTAGCAAACAGTCATTCACTATAGAGTAGCTTGTTCCATAATTGGCTGGAAACATATTCATAGAAGAGTTATGGAACAGTAAGAACCCATCCATTCAACAAATCCATGAGGGCTCCTTGAAGAGCACTGTATTAAGTCTCTTTCCTCTGCTCTTTCCCCGGAGCCATGCACATTACTATCCCACAAGTGTCTAACTCCCTTCTTGACTGTTTCCAGAAGGTATAAAACATTCAGCCCTTCAAACCCACTTCGCCACTCAATAAGATTATCTGATCAATTACAGCAATACTGTTTACCTTTATATTTACTTATACCCTTTAATACCTTTTGTATCTAGAAATTTATCCTTTTCCTTCTTAAAGATATTCAGTGTCTTGACCTCCAGAGTCCTCTGTATGGTTAGAGAATTCCATTGCTCTTCATCGTCTGAATGAAGCAATTTCTCCTCCTTTCTGTTATAAATCTCTTGCCCTGTAGCCTGAGACTGTCACCTCTTGTTCTAGGCATCCCAGTCAGGGGGAGCATTCTCCCTGCACCAGTCTCTCAGCATTTTGTATATTTCAATTAGATCCTCTCTCATTCCTCTAAGCTCCATGAATGCAAACCTAGTTGGCTTAATCACTCCTCAGATAGAAGCCCCACTATCTCAGATCATAACTATAATGTATGTAAAAAAAAGTTTTTCGTCATATCCTTGTGTCCTCTGGTGATAACCTTAAGTCTTTTGCTTAGGATGGTGGATGAAGTGCCAATCGGGTAGACTGATTCACCAAAGAGCCTGAACAAAGTGAAGCCAAGAAAGCTTGGAGGTTTGATGTTAAGTGACCAGTAGAGGGCTCTGCTGTAATTTTATGGACATGGTACTGACTTGTACCAGAGATGGAATATTCCAATCCATACTTTCAGGATATTTACCAAGTGAGGAAAATAAATGTCATCTGTCAATCAGTTCCCAGCCTTTCATTTCTGTTGGGTTAGAAATGTAAAGCTAATTTATATGGTATTGGTGAAGAATCTAAAGGACAGGAGCCCCACTTACTGCAGTTCGCTGATGTTCCATAAACTGCAATTATATTCAGCCACTTCTCACTGAATCCTGGCTGTCCACATTTACATTCAGTCCTCAATAAATGCCGCCCAATGATAATGATGAATTGTGTCTCAGCTTCCCCACCTGAAATGCATCCCTGGAAGTTCAGCAAACAAACAACCAGTGCAGTGAGTAATGGTCTGTTT
>JARFYF010000063.1:17727620-17739859 GCA_030265395.1 Rhina ancylostomus | reverse complement strand
CACACAGCAGAGATTGATGAAAATAATGCTATCACTCACTTGAGAATGCCCTGATTCAGTGCCAAAGCTTGAAATTGAGAATATATGTGCTAAAAATACACATAGCACCCTATTAATAAAAAGACACAAGTATTTTCTCATATTTAATTCCATTTACAAACAATTAAGTATTCATTGCAATTCTAACTCAACCCTTATCCTGCTTTATAATGGTGTTAAATGGAGAGCTCATCCATATAATACATGCATGTAATTTTTTTGGATGTTGCCACTTCATTTGTCCCTGTAAATATTGTTTAGCTTTAAACCAAAAATTGTGGCATAAATGAAAGGTTTAGACAAGTTTGGGGTGGGGGAGGGGAGGGAGTCCTGGTATCAGTGCAGGGGGTGAATTTGAATGTTGTTATTTCGAATTCAGTAAGAACTATAGGGACTCAACATTGGGGAACATAAATTTGCTTGTGAAGGAATTGAAATGCAAAATACTGCAAGTGCTGGAAATCTGAAATAAAACAATAATGCTGAAAATATTCAACATACCAGCGTGAGTTCAGTTGGAGGATCATTGACTGGAACCAATAACATCTGATTCAATTCTGAGTGTTCTGAACGCTTGAGCCATTGTTTCCAAAAGGAAACATCAACGATTTTATAAAGCAACACAGCAGCTGAAAGAACTTGATTCGTCTTAAGATGGCTGAGCATTCCCAGTGAGAGACAATCCCTACAGAGACACAATCTGACTCTTTTTTGCTTGGGCAGACCTCTTGCCTAAAGAATTATTTTGCAAGGAATGAACTAAACTGACCCCAATAATACTCTTGCTCAGATGTGGTGTGCCAGGAGGAGCTCAGTTACAGTCAGTAAAGAATGGATTGGAGTGGTGGTGGATGAGTGGATTCTCCCTATCACAAAAAGAGAATGGAAGGGAAAATTCAACCTTCCAAAGTTTTGCAGCAGATGCTTATGTTAGAATATCAGGTCAACTAATGTGGCATGCCTGATAGTCTTTAATATAATGATGTAATGTAACCAACCTATAGTTAGTAAAATATAGGCAGTAAAATATTCAAATTAAAGAGTGGATTATAATATGGAAGCAAAATACCACAAATGTTGAAAGTCTGAAGTAAAATATAGAGAATGCTAGAAATACTCAACAACAGTTTGTGGACAAAGAAACAGAATTAAGGTATCATTTGCCCTCTGACCAATGATATTTAGTATTTTTCGTTTGAACTGCTATTGCAGTAACACTAACTCTACACCACTTAACCTATGTGACACCATGCCAGTATGTTATATGTTTAAGTGTGTTGCTGTGTCACTGGAACATAAAATTAGCTCTTGTAGCAAGATGTATCTTAATCTGACTTGGAGTGAATTCCACTGCTTACTTAAGGTCTTCTTGTTATGTTTAACCCTTGATTTTCAGGTACATCATTCAACAGGGACACAAGCTGGAAATTGGAGCACCACGTCCCCCTGCTACCCTGACAAATGCAGTGTCCTGGAGGTCAGAGGGTATTAAATACAGAAAGAATGAGGTGTTCATTGATCTGATTGAATCTGTCAACTTGCTGGTGAGCAGTAGTTTCTGTAACACTGGTATCTCACAAAATCAATGTAAGCTTCTACATAGCACTTATAGGGAGAGGGGAATTTACATGATAACAGCCTGACCTGAATGCTGCAGTAAACAGCTTCTTTTGCTAAGAGTTACCATTTATGTGAGATTTCATTTTATTTTAGGCCTTAAATTATGTTGACATCGTTTGAGTTAGTTTCCAAATTCTTATTGGTTGACCAAGCATAAGTGCATCTGTTACTGACTGCGGTGCTGTATGAACTGTACATGCATAAACACATCCTAAAAATTGAAGAGTTAAAGAAATTGCTCTCCAACCAACAAAATTAACCAGATGGAAACCAGAAAAAAATAATTGAGGCATTATAAATACATTTTCGGGTTCAGTGGCATTGGTCATTCATATAAAGGATCTGCATGTCTCACTACTGTCATACACTGATACAGACTGAAGGCCATTCAGATAATTATGCCTGTGCCAGCTTCCTTGGGAGAGTTATCCTTAATTTCACTTCCCAAGCTGAATCCACATAGCCTGCATTTATTTTGTCTTTAAGCATTTATCCAATTCTATTTTAAAATTTACCATTGAATCTACCTCCACTTTCAGTAATCCATGACAGCATTTAATAATTCACAGCATAAGAAAGATGCTACCGCTTTTAAGAGTTTCTCCTGACTTGGTATATCGGAATCTCTCTTGTGAGTCAGTTCAAGCCAACTGCTGTCAGGGTTGACTTATGTTTGACAGTATAACCTAGCATTGTGGCCTCGTAACTTACATAGAAACATAGAAAAACCTACAGCACAATTCAGGCACTTCAGCCCACAAAGCTGTGTCGAACATGTCCCTACCCTAGAAATCACCCATAGCCCTCTATTTTTCTCAGCTCCATGTACCTATCCAACAGTCTCTTAAAAGACCCTATCGTATCCGCCTCCACCACCATTGCCGGCAGCCCATTCCTCACACTCACTACTCTCTGAGTAAAAAACTTACCCCTGACATCTCCTCTATATCTTCTCCCCAGCACCTTAAACCTATGTCCTCTTTTGAACACCATTTCAGCCCTGGGGAAAAGCCTCTGACTATCTACCCAATCAATACCTCTCATTGACTTAGTCCAAATACTTTTACTTTTCACTCACGTGCTCAAGAGGACAGAAAAATCTAATAAGTCTGTGGGTTTGCTGAAGACAAGCAATGCACATACAAACCAGCACATGCTGATCAATGCAAAACCTTGGGAAGGTCACGATAGGAGGATTGTGTTCAGTTTTGGCCTTCATTCCACGAGAAGTGTATTGAAACAATAGGAGAGGCACAGAAGTGATTCACAAGGATACAGCTTTGAGGGAGAGCAGAAATGGCCAGTCATCCACTTACTGTCTGGCAGAGTCAGTTAAGTGTGTGTGTGTGTGAGTGTGTGTGTTTGCTTGCAGAGGGGAAGGGGGGGGGGTTGGGGTATATGTATGTTTTTGCATGCTTGCACCTGTGTGCGTGTGTGTGTCTGTCTGTTTCTGTATGTTTGTAGAGGGGGGAGGGGTGGGTTGGGGTGTATGTATGTTTTTGTATGCATGCACCTGTGTGTGTGTGTGTGGGGTTATGTATGTGATCTTGAGTGTAAATTTGTGCTTTTATGTGCATGCATGTGTGGTAATATGCATGTCATTGTATATGCATGTGTTTTTATTTGTGTATATGTGTCATTAAGTGTACAGCTTTTGTGTGTGTGTATGTGAGAGGATGTGCACATGTGTAGATGGTTAGATGTGTATAATCCTATGTGTATGTGTTTGCAGTGTGTCCTATTGTGTGTGTGTGTGCATTGCCACAGAATGCTACTGATTTTCTGCATGCTAAGTGTTGCCTGCTTCATTGTATTCTTTTTCTCTAGGTGAGTGCAAATGGCAACGTCCTGAAAAGTGAGATTGTTGGGAATGTAAGGCTGAAGGTTATACTCTCAGGAATGCCAGAACTACGGCTCGGACTCAATGATAAGGTTCTGTTCGAGATCTCTGGAAGTAAGTAGATGCGGGTGTATAAACAAATGAAATAAGAGCAGGAATAGGCTACTTGGCCATTAAATATCTAACTACACCTTTTTTAAAAATTTAAAAAGGCTCTGCTTCCCTTATCCTTTGAAGAAGAGTTCCAAAGACTCATGATCATCTAGGAGAAAGAATTTTGCCTCATTTCTGTTCTTAGTGTACACCCACTTATTTCTGAAGAATGGTGCCTAGTTCTTGATTCTCCCACACTGGGAACATTCTCTCAGCATCTACCCTGCTAAGATCCCTTAGGATTTTATGTGTTTCAATTGTCTTCTCACTCTTAAACACACCCCCATTCTAGGTATTAATCTAGAAAACCTTCTCTGAGCTAATTTCAATTTTAAATAAGGGCACCAATACTGTACACAGTACTCCAGATGAGGTCTCACCAATGCCCTACATAACTGAAGCAGAGCCTCTCTATTTTTGTACTCAGTTTCCTTGGTAATAAATGATAATATTCTCTTAGTTTTCCTAATTACTCACTGTATCAGCATACCTCGAGCGAATCATATGCCCCAATCCCTCAGCAATCTTCCTTCATTTAAGTAAGATACTTCTGCCAAAATGGACATTTTCACTGTTTCCCACATTACATTCCATTTATAAGATCCTTGGCTGGGGTCTTCCCACATGTCACGTATTCCTACATCAATAGTCAAAGAAATCCTGTGATAGGGAATACATTCAAAGAGCACAAAAAAATCTGGATGTTAGAAAAAGAAATAAAAGCAGAAAATTATGGAAATACTTCACTGGTAAGGATTTCTAACCTTTTGCCAGATCTGAGAAAATATCATCAACCTGAAATATCAACTCTGTTCCACTGTTTCTCTCTCCGTGGATGCTGCCTGACCTGCTGAGTATTTCGTTAAGTGCACCACTGATGGTGGGAAAATTTAGATGTGTAAACTTGAATTGCAACTGGAAGTATCCAGTCCAATTTCACAATCAGCACAATTTCATCTGAAAATGACCAGAGATGTAATTTACTTCTGGTAAGATGATCACAGGAGTGCATGGAGATGATTAATCCAATTTCTAGGCATTCATAGGATTGTGACTTTTTAAAATTCTCTGTCTACGCAGGGAGCTGTGAATGTGGAGTCTGTTAACCAAGACTGAGATAGATTGGTTTTTGACTTGAAAGGAAACCAACAGCCACGGGAAACAGGAAGGAAAGTAAAGATATGACCAAATCAGATTATCCATGATCTTATTGAGTGATGAAGCAGGCTCTAGGGCCATATGGTGTATCCTTGCTCTTTGTTCTGTTCTTACATTAGGAAGCTTGCAGGTTTATTGTCAGAATACCATCAGTCAGTCAGACATAGCTCAGCACTGGAAGCAGATTGAAGACCACTCATGATCTGGGAACAAAGTAATTACATCTTGTTAGCTCCCAGGCACTGACCTTGTGTGGCATCATTCTAGAGAAGGAAAGTGGTTCATCATAAAGTTGCAACACTGATCATTCTCATTTTCAATGATAGGGACCTGATTAACCCTTTAGAAAATTTCACTCCCAAATCGCTTCATCCCGCAAAGTCTTGAGCTCAGGTTCTTCTTTAACTGTCAACATGTTTTGTTTTCGTTCATGTTAGGGGACAAGACTAAATCTGTGGAACTGGAAGATGTAAAGTTTCATCAGTGTGTGCGTCTATCCCGCTTTGAAAATGATCGAACTATATCCTTCATCCCTCCAGATGGAGAGTTTGAACTCATGTCCTACCGGCTATATACCCAGGTACGTAACATGTCCAGAGTAGCTCTAGGGTGAATGTACAGTCAGGTATGAAACATGTTCAGAATCAGTACCCCACTCATCAAGTATACCGTACACATCATGCATACGTGCACACTCAGAAGCTGAGTTCCAAGTCGTTGTTAACTTGTTCACTAAAGCATACAAGAGAATGGGCTTTACACTAAATACCTGCAAAACTAAGGCTCTTTGCCAACCTGTGGATCACTTTCCATATCCCTAGAGCCACCTCTCAGTAGAAGCAGAACTTGATAAAATTCACCACTTGTTTCGAACCACCACTGCTGCCTTTGGTCATCTGAGAAAAAGATCTGTCACCATGTTCAGGGCAGCAATGATTCCCCACCTGAATGCTTCAGAGACATGAACTAGAATCATAGAGTCATAGAGTAATACAGCATGGAAACAGACCTTTTGGCCCAACTTGTCCATGCCGACCATGGTGCCTACCAAGCTCGTCCTATTTGCCTGCATTTGGCCCATATACCTCTAAATCTCTCTTATCCATGTACTAATCCAAATGTCTTTTGGATGTTGTTACTATACTTTCTTCAACCACATTCTCTGGCAGCTCATTCCATATATGAACAAGCCTCTGTGTGAAGTTGCCCCTTGTCCCTTTTAAATCTTTCACCTCTCACCTTAAACCATCTCTAGTCTCTAGTTTTAAGTTCCCCTTCCCTGGGAAAAAGACGATCTGAGTTCACCCCATCTATTGCCCCTCATGATTTTGTACATCTCTATAAGGTCATCCCTCAATCTCCTACACTCCAAGGAATAAAGTCCAAGCCTGCCCAATCTCTCTCTATAACTCAGGCCATTGAGTCCTGTCAGTGTCATCGTAAATCTTCTACACACTTTCTTTAGTTTAATGATGTCTTTCCTATAACAGGACACCCAAAACAATACTCCAAGTGCTGTCTCACCAATGTCTTGTACAACTGTGACATAACGTCCCAACTCCTAGACTCAATGCCGTGACTGATAAAGGCCAGCATGCCAAATGCCTTCTTCACCACCCTGTCTACCTTCAACTACCTACAACAATCACCTTCAAGCTTGGCAAGACCCCTCAAATCCATTGACAGGATAAAGGAGCCAATGTCAGTGACCTCTGCCAGCCCAACATGAGGGGCATAGATAGGGTGAATGCACTCAGTCTTTTTCCCAGAGTTGGGGTATCAAAAACTAGAGGGCATAAGTTTAAGGTGAGAGGGGAAAGATTTAAGAGGAGCATGAGAGACAACTTTTTTTTTACACAGAGGGTGGTATCCATGTAAAATGAGCTGCCAGAGGAAGTGATTGAGGCAAGTACAAACAACAACTACCTTTAAAAGACAGTTGGACAGGCACTCGGTTTGGGAAAAATGCTGACAAATTGGACTAGCTTGGATGGGGCATTTTGGTCAGCATGGACCAGTTGGGCCAGGGGGCCTTATTCTATGCTGTATGACTCTAACATCCCAGCTTCAAGGCTCCAATGTATTCAGCCAGGTCTCTATGTGCCCATATTATCTGCATCCTTGACACCAGACTCAGAAAACAGGCATTGGACTGTTGAGTTTCTTCAAGTCACAGGATTTCCAAGATGGCAGAGAAAACACTTCGAGGTTATTCCTTCAGCCTTTTTGAAAAACTCTTAACTTCCTCACTGACTTATAGGAATCCTTGAACCATGACTGCTTAAAATGGAGGAGGCTTTGAGATCACACTGAGAACCTCAAGTCTCTTCCTCTATACCATGTAAAGACCCTATAAAAATGCCAGAATGAACTCAGAACCCTTCAAACAACTTGCCTTCCTTCCCCATTATACATCTCCTGCCTCACCTGGGTGAAGTTTGGGAAGGTATCATTCTTGAGGCCGATGGACTGTCTAGAAGAGAGGGGGAGTAGAAAGAGATTCATGTATTCACAAGTAGCACTCAGGATCATTGCATGTTCAGAATTAGTACTTAGTATTACTGTCCTCAGGTACATGATGTGTTTACATGTAGCACTAGTAAATATAACTCCATTTACAGGACACACTAGAACATCTGCACTGGGAAAACAATTTAAATAACATGCTATAGGTTAAGAACATATTTTGGTTGCAGTTTTTTTTTAACTTGAGCTTGATGTGACAATTTGAAGCTGAGTTTGATGTTTTTTGCATAATATTGACAAGGTTGGGATGTGCATTTTCATTTACAGTTATATGTTCTTCTCTCATTACTTGCTGAAGGACTGCAGATCTTACTTGCATGTCACCCTAAGTCATTTTCACCATAAAACAAAGAACTGCCTGAAATACATGTGGTAAGATAATTCATGCAGATACCTACACACTACTGGCTAGTTACTGAAAACTGAAGCTCGCATAGAGATATCTGTACTTTCAGAATTGAAATATATTGGGTAATCACAGCACAAGTGTGCCTTTGTTTGCTGCTTTTGTTCAGTGAATGTTAGTTATCATTGTACTTCCCATTATAAAATGTCACATGCACACAGATTGTTGCAATAACTTATTTTGCAGGTAAAGCCCTTGATTTGGATTGAGTCAGCAATTGAGAAATACTCGCACAGCCGGGTGGAGATTATGATAAAGGTATGAGTGGAATGACAACTCTGTCCCCAAGGGTCCCCATTGAATCTGGCTCATGGTGGTCTGTCCTGCAGCTCACAGAGCCACATTGTCCAGTGAGGCTGTGGGTCCATTAATCTTGTCGTGGTACGGAGTTTGCACCTTTGTTTCTATTCCCAGCTTCCTCTCCTTCCACTTCTCCTTTCTACTCCTGGGGTACAATCAGTTGGTTCTTGATCTAAATGGCCATACTCATCTGATGGCTGTACAATTCCCAGCAAAGAAAGCCCAGGATGATTTAAGACCACAAGATCCAGTACAAGAAATAGGGCAAGAAGGAAGTCATCCTTCCCCTCAAGCCCACTCTGCCATTCAGTTACTTCCCCAGTCATCTCCCAGACAGACACGTCATTTCATAAGCTGCTATCTAACTGACCTTAGTATCCACAGTATAGAAAACTGTGGTGATCACATACTCCCTAGCCCTCCCCAAACCCGCTATTTAGTCTATCAAACCAACATCCCTGTTCTTTACAACTTTGACTCTATTCACCTCCTGTATGCTTTCATACCATTAATGTAATTCTATTTGTGAAGAAGAGTCACGCCACAGGAAAATATTTAAGGTATCCCTCCTTAGGAAGCATTAAAAGAAAATTGGCATTATCTTTATGCTCAACACAACAATGTTCAAAGTTTTTCTATAAATAGTCAGTCCTGCAGGGTGTATTTCAGATTAAGAGAGGGTGTGGAGGCAGAACAAATAAGGTTGAGCAAAAGGCAAGGAAATAACTGAGCAAAAGGTGGAATGTAGCATATCTGAAGGGCAATGTATAATTGACAGTGTTCTTGTTTATCCACTGTATTTCAACCAATGGTGATCAGCAGAAAAAGTTAAAATACTAGAACATAGAATGTTACAGTGCAGTACAGGCCCTTCGGCCCACAATGTTGTGCTGACATACTGTGATGAAATTTGTGATATCTTGGCTGAAAGGCAAATTTCTTGAGTTGTGAGTGTTCCCCAAAGGAAAAATAGGAACATCTACTGAGCAAGTAGGCATTTGGGAAAAGCACTGATGCAAATGGATCTGCGTCTGGAATGGAGAATGTTTACTTACATGCATAGTACATTGGTTTATTTTGCTTTATAATTTTAATATTTCAAATATTGCTGAGTTTATTGCAAAGATGGAGAAAGTATAGCTTGGAACTCTCAAAATGAATACAACAACTTACCATGCCCGTTCCAAACTGTATGGCATATTTAGCATAGATCTTTTTATTTAAATTACTTTTTCTTTTGTTTGTGTGTGTGTGTGTGTCTGTGTGTGTCTGTGTTTGTGTGCATTTACATATAAAGATTCTTATTAATTCTTCATTTTTTTATTGGATGTGTTCATGTTGCATATCTATTATTTCTGCTTGTTTGCTTGTTACCTAATTTCAAAACTTAAATTGTTGTACTTACTCAAATTCAGGCAAAGAGTCAATTTAAGCACCGTTCCACAGCGAACAATGTCGAGATTTTTGTGCCAGTTCCTAGCGATGCTGACTCACCGAAATTCAAGACCAGTACCGGCACTGCAAAGTGGCTGCCGGAAAAGAATGTTGTTGTTTGGTCAATCAAGTCCTTCCCTGTGAGTAACGTGGATGATTCAAGATAGTGATACCATAGTGGTGCAGCAGACCAGAACTGGTGGGATGTCCTTCCCCTGTACATTGCTGTTGTAAGACAGGGAAAGGTGAAACAGTAAGAGCCTCTCATAGAAAGGTCTGTGCACCAGCTTTGGCGAAAACCTGTGAATGGTTTTCTGGGATTATAACTTGACTAATTTTCCATCCAAATTTCTCCAGTCGAAATAAAATGGAGAAAGTAGTAAGATTAATATAATTTGAATGATATGAATTATCTGTTCTGTGGTTGGAAAATAGTTATTTCATTTAAGAAACGATTTGCATTTCAGTGTTGAATTTCATGTCTATCAAGGGATATCCCAGAGCATTATACACCCAATGATGTATGTCTGAAGGGTAGTTTGTATAGTAGTTTAAGCGATGTGGCAGCCAATTTGCATCCAGAAACCTTTATACACAGCAGTGAGATGATGTTTTAATACTGTTGAGTAAGGGATAAATATTGACAAGGATACCTAGGCAACTGTTACATGTTAACAAAAGGAGGAAGCTGAGTTTTATCATTTTGACAGTTTTAATTAATGAGTTACTGAGCCAGCACACATTGGCCAATCGCAACCCTAAGAGAAAACATAGTGGCTCTCTCTGCCAAAGATTAGGTAGTAACAGGAGATAATCACCAGTGCATTAATGGCCCTAAATTGGCTTGGGGGCAAACTATTATTATCCTGCTCCTCTCTACAAAATGATACCACATCTTATATCTCCACCTGAAAGGGCAGTTTAATGTTCATTCCGAGAAACAGCACCTCAAACAATTGCACTGGAACCTCAATACTAAGTTGGAATATCAGCCTAGGTTTTTGTGCTGAAGTCTGTGGAGTGGATCTTGAAATCAAAACCCTCCATATCAGGAGTGCTTTCAATACGACTGGCACTCAAGTGGAGTGTCAAATTTATCCCAAGTTTGCCAGCAGTGCTATCTTCTGCAATTTTAAAGATTTGCTTTGTTAAGCCCTTGGACTTATGCCAGCACTTGTGTCATTGCCTGTTTCTGTTCTTCTCAGGGTGGGAAGGAGTACTTGATGCGGGCTCACTTCGGCCTCCCGAGCGTTGAGGGAGAGGAGCAAGAGGGGAAGCCACCAATCACCATCAATTTTGAAATTCCGTACTTTACTGTCTCTGGAATTCAGGTCAGCATTTCGTCAAAGGGGGAAAGCTGGAATTTCCAATCTTTCATTTAATTTTTTTTGTTTCCAGGTGCTTTTCCAAGTTAATTTGGGATTGTATGATAGATTTGCAATAGGGAAAGTTTAGCCAGTTTCTAATTTGGAACAGTGCAGTCTAAGTTAAACCTCTTTTGTGATCTGACCCACTCCATTGCTGAGTTCTGATTCAATTCCTCTTCCAACCGATGCCCCCAATGCACACACCCCCACCCCCGCCAAGTCCGCAGGAACACCCACCGTTTTCCAACTGCTGTCTGCTGACAGTTGGGCAGCCTGTAAACTTGTATGGCTGCCCAGTAGGGAATAGAATTAAAGAAGTGTAGCCACCAAATTTCTTAAATTTCCAAACATGTCTGTCTGCCTCTCTGCTATCCTATCACTCAGGTAAACAGACTTACTCCTCCCTGGCCAAGAAAAAAAGCACCAATATAGTGCCTGCCTCTGGAATTATTCAAGGCTGGTGCCACAGATAATGATATGAGGAAGTAGGACAGATGTGTGCTGCAAGAGTTCTGGAAAATGGAATTGATTGGATTGCTCTTGCTCAGAGCCAGCAGGGTCTCAATGGGCCTCCTTCCATGCTACAAAGATTCTATGAAATTAGAAATTAGCTGATGGGTGTAATATTCTTCATGAACAGCAAAGCTGATTAAAGGGACTGGGTTTTCCTGGTGCTGTACTCTCCTATAACGGGAGGTGTGCTTCAATCTCAGTTTGCAATTACATCGCAGTTTGTCACTGTAAGGATCAACTCCATCCCAAGTAAACACTTATGAGCTTCTGAGAAAGGCTTAAAACTTTCATCTTTAACTGAAAAAAAACACCCCAAATGCCCAGATGGGCATTTACCCAATGATGCGACTCCATGCTGGCAATAAATCCAACAGTGCAGAATTTATATTTTTGTTCATTTTGCTTTAAGGACATCGTACTAGGCTTTGAAGAAGCTGATACAGATTGCCGACCAATCCTACTAGTCTGTGGGATGTGCTGGTCAGTGCTATAACATGGTGAAAATGATGAGAATAGTTAAAAATGTGGCAAAGAACAGGCAGTGTTTGTGATTATATAAAAGAAACTGAAGATTCTGTCAAGAAAATAACCCAGGTGAAGCCTGAACTAATCAGTAATTGTCAGAATTACTGGGATTAATTGAGCCGTACTTGATGGAAGCCAAATGTTGATACGTCTGGAGCTAAGGTTTTTTTTGTATTGAAATTACCTAACTTTGCCTAACAACAAAAAATAACATAAAACACCCTACAAACTGAAGCAAAAATAAAAATCAAATATTTCAAGCCCTAATTATGAGAGATCAGATAGCAGTAGTGGTCCCAGTTTCCTATCGTGACCCTCTCCCTCTCTCCCCTCCCCTCTCTCCCCTCCCCTCTCTCCC
>JARFYF010000063.1:17658409-17670626 GCA_030265395.1 Rhina ancylostomus | reverse complement strand
GAAGAAGGGTCCTGACCCGAAATGCTGACCGCCTGCTTTTCTCCACGGATGCTGCCTGGCCTGCTGAGTTCCTCCAGCATCATAGTGCTTTTCATCAGGTCTTCTTGCCTATCAACTGCAAGAGATGATTAACTAACATTTTTTTCAGTGGTTAGTCTGATACTTTAAATATCCTTGCATTATATTTCTGCTGAGGAACAAGGTCTTTTTTCATAATTTTCCAAAGATTAGAAAATTATGTCATTGGATCCAGAACTTCAAATCTCATTTCATTATTTAAAAAATGAGACAGGGAGAAACTAATAAAGTATGGATCTGACAGTTTAATATCAGCTGTAGGGATTTGGAATCCATCATCAGGAGCAAGGTTGAACACTGAATCATCCAATAGGAATGGAATTCTGAATCATTAGTCATATCAGACTAAATTGAAGTTAACAAACATGGTGGGCAGGTCTAAGCTTGTTTCTTGTTTGGACTCCCAGAAGATGTTTGTTGTTTCTTAAGATTATTGATCTTCTTAATGATGAGAGACCAGGACCTGGGAGAGAAACGTGATCTATTTATCCAAGTGCATTAGTCACCATATATTGTGTTACTCAGTGGGATTCCACAAGGCTAAGTATATTGCCTTTGCTTTCAATATTATATGTAAATATTTTTTTCGTAAATATCAGGGCCATAGAGAGATATAGATGGCATGGAAGTTAAGCAAAATTGGCAAATGGAAATTAATCCAGAGAAGTGTGTGATAATATATTTAGCAGGGTTAAACAATTCAAGAACAGAGGAACTTTGGAGTGTGAATGCACAGATCCTTAAAGGTAACAGGCAGAGGTGAAAGTAAGAAAATGACTGAAGCTATGTTGTGATATAATCATACCAGTAAGAAATTTAAGTTAGTTTCAGGTAACTGGCCTGTAATGTTGACTGTTTTTCTCTCTCCACAGCTGGTGCCCATCTTGCAGTTTTTTAATTAGGTTACACTCACCCCTGGAAGCAGGTCAGGTCAATAAGGCAGTTACAAAGGAATATAAGCTGCTTTCTTTTATTAATTAAGGCATAAACCATAAAAGCAGGGAAATTGTCCTCAAAATCTATATACACTAGCTAGGCTGCAGCTTGTGAGCTGGTCCTCTTCTGGTCACTACATTACAGGACAATTGTTATTACATGGGACATGGTTCAGAGGAGATCTACAAAGGTGTTGCCAGGACTGAGAAATTATAGCTTTGAGGAAAGATTGGATAACCTAGGGTTATTTCCTTTGGCTTAATTGGTGAGTATAACATTATGAAGGGTCCAGAAAGGGTAAGAGAAGGACCCATTTCCCTAAGCAGAAGAATCAAAAACCAGTGCACAAATTTCAAATAAAACATGGACGCATCTGAAAGGAGATAAGGAGAGATATTTTCACCTAGGGAATAGTGGGGTTCTGGAATTCACTGCCTGAAAGAGAGGCAGAGGTAGAAACCCTCAACAGGTGAGGTTCCGGAGGACTGGAGAGTGGCTAATGTGGTACCATTGTTTAAAAAGGGTAGCAAAAACAAACCAGGAAACTACAGGCCAGTGAGTTTTACATCAGTGGTGGGTAAATTTCTGGAGGGGATTCTGAGGGACAGGATCTACCAACATTTGGAGAGACAACGTCTGATATTCGGGACATTAGCACGGCTTTGTGGGTGGGAAGTTGCGTCTGACAAATCTCTTGGAGTTCTGTGAGGAGGTAACCAAGAGGGTAGATGAAGGTAGGGTAGTAGATGTTGTATATGGACTTTATCAAGGCCTTTGACAAGGTCCCTAATGGCAGGCTAGTCTGGAAGGTTAGATTGCACGGGATAGCTGATTGGATTCAGAAGTGGCTCAGTGGTAAGAAGCAGAGGATGATGGTCAAGGGTTGTTTCTCGGATGGGAGGCCTTTGTTTAGTAGTGTGCCACAAGGGGTTGTTGCTGGGACGTTTGTCGTTTGTAATTCATATAAATGATTTGGAAGTGAATGTATAAGACATGGTTAGTAAGTTTGCAGATGATACTAAAATAGGTGGTATTGTAGACAGTGTAGAAGGTTGTGAAAAATTACAGGGGCATCTTGATCAGCTGGTATGTGGGCTGAGGACTGGCAAGTGGCTTTCAATCCAGACAAATGTGAGATTTTGCATTTTCAGAGATCAAACCAGAATAGGACTTATACTGTGAATGGTAGGGCCCTGGGAGTGTTATGAAACAGAAAGACCTAAGAGTGCAAGTGCACAGTTCACTCAAAGCAGTGCCACAGGTAGATAGGGGAGTGAAGAAGGTGTTTGGCATGCTGGCCTTCATCAGTCACCAGTTGGGAAGTTACGTTGCAGTTATGTAAGACGTTGGTGAGACCGCACTTGGAGTATTGTGTACAATTTATTTCACCCTGTTATAGGAAAGATGTTATTAAACTAGAAAGAGTGCAGAAAAGATTTACGAGGCTGTTGCCTGGATTTGGGGGCCTGAGTTACATGGCGAGGTTGTGTTGAGTAGGCCTTAATTCCCTGGAAGGTAGGAGATTGAGGGGTGACCTAATAAAGGTATATAAGATCATGACAGGCATAGGCAGGCTGAAAGCCGTAGTTTTTTCCCAGGGAGGGGGTGCTAAAAACAAGAGGGCATAGATTTAAGATCAGAGGCAAGGATTTAAAAAGGACATCAGGGGCAGGTTCTTCACACAAAGGATGCTGCATATTTAGAATGAGCTGCCAGAAATAGTGGTTGAGGCAGGCACATTAGCAACATTTAAAAGCCATCTAGATAAGTATAAGGATAGGAGAGGTTTAGAATGCTATGGGCAGATGGGAATAGCTTGCTGGGCAACAGATTCTACATGGACGAGTTGGGCTGAAGGGCCTGCTTCCATGCTGAATGACTCTATGACCTTTAATCAGTATTTGGAAATGCACTTAAAGGGTCGTGAACTGCAGAACTATGGGCCATGGATTGGAAAGGAATAAAGCTGTGGGACTCTTCTGTATAATTCTACAAGGACAAGTTCTCCAACTATATGCTCTAAATGTTGAGTGACTGACCAAATCAAGGTCTTTAGAGTCATAACAGGATTCAGCAGAGTAGATTATGAAATGCCATTCCTCATGTAAGAGACGTTCAGGGCAAAAGAACACAATCTTAAAATGCTGAAGACAGCGATCAATAGATTTTTTTTATTAAAGGATGTGATATGACAGATAAATGTAGTTGAGATTTGCCATGATCTAAATGTATGGAGGGAGTAAAGAGTTTGATTGGGCTTAATATATTTAGACTCCTGAGGCAGTAGCATTCACTTATCAATATTACAGTAGCAGTATCATGAGACCACAGAATTTATTTAGTGCAATTTGAACTTAGTGCATACTAAAACTAAATGGAGCAAAAACTATTTTGCCTTTTCACCAGACTGTGAAAACATGCTTGCATGAATTCTGATATGCATTTTATTACTCAATAAAATATACTTTTAGTGGTGAACAATGTAGTGTAAGAATCACCTTACCAGGCACGGTGCTTAAGCAAATAGTTCATGATTTTTGTTCTCTCAGAGTTGACCTTGTTAGTCATGTTCCAATGTCAGCAAGAAATACTCAAGATTTTTTTCATGAGTATCAGCTTACCTCTGACCTCTGATTGTGGATTCACTCATCAATCCTAAACCTGAGCATGTAACCTAAGCTGAGACTTCAATGCCTCATACACAGGCCTAGCTGCTGCCTTTCAGATGGGAAGGTACATCTTGGTGCTAGCTACCCTGCTCATGGGAATGATAAGAAAAGTCCTACAGGTGCTATTAGAAGAGCAGGGAGTTATCTCAAGTAGCATTCCTCCTTCAACCAACATCACCAAAAGACAGATGGCAGTTCATTTATCTCTTACCATTTTGGGTGAGATATCCATACAACCTGCCTGTACAATACTTCAACAATCATCTGACCTATCCCAACGTCTGAAGAATTAGATCCAGATTCTTTGGAATTTAGAAGAATAATCTTATTGAAAGATCATATAGAGCATGATAGGGGGTAAGTGAGTAAATGTTGGCAATATTTCCACTAGTGGGAGAATCTCAATCAAGGGGACAAAGTTACAAGATTTGGAGGTGGGGGAGGTGCAGGGGGTAGGGTGGTGGTGGGAGGTGATGAAGGGCTGCAGTCATTTAAAACTGAGATGCAGAGGAGTTTTGGGAATTCTCTACCCCAGAGAGTTGTGGAGACTAGATCACTGGAGGTATTTAAAGAGGAAGTGGATAAATTTTTTGAAGGATCGGGGAATTGAGCACTCTGGGCAACTGGCACAAAAGAGGAGATGAGGCCTGGAGCAGATCAGCCATGATGACATTGAATGGCAGCAGGCTTGAGAGGCTGAGTGGTCAAGTCCTGCTCTTACTTTTTTATGTTCTTGCAGCAACATTCTTCAAAAAATACCAAGAGATGATATCAATACGTGTTATTTCATTCCTTTCCCCGCTTGTTTATTTGTTTCCCGAAGACTTACTTGCTGAATCTGCTCTTTCATTTCTTTTATGTCATTTTCTCGTGGCTCAATCTGCTGTTTCAGCTCTTTAATTTTATAATCCAGAACAAATTTAAATTTTTCCAGTTCTTGATTCTTCTTCTTGAGATCATAGATGCGCTTTTCCTGTAGAAGATCGGGATGTTAGATAACCTTTGGAGTTGTTATCACTTTTTGCTAATGTAGAATTTAGAGGGCAACCTCTGTCCTCTACTGGGATGATGCTGACAGTAACATACTTCAAAAAGACTTACATTCGTCATGCGGGACTATGCTTAGGACTATGTTGATTTGCTATAAATAAAAATGTGCTGTTTACAATAACCTATGCTGAAATAGCAAGAGTTATATTCTGTGAGGTATTTAATACTATTCATTTATTGATATTACATCATTTGGAGTTCCTCAAACTTTTGTCAACATACAGCATAATATACCACTTTTATTTTCCTTCCAATGCAATATTATTATAATATTTCCTCTTGATACTAGTTTAGAAATGTCTGATTATGTTTGGTCTCAGAAACAGAGATCGGCATGATTATATTTGAATGGAAGACCACTTGGGTTCACATGGGGAAGAGAGGCATCTCACTACATTATTCTGCCTGACAATTTCCCATGGTGTTGTTGCTTCTAAGGTGTCCCAACAGTAACAGTTTTCTCAGGACTAACTTTGACTTTGATAAAGGAACTGAAGTTTATGGAAGATGAAGCACAGAACATTATATTATTTAAATTTGGGAATGACAAATGCCTGGACAATGGTTCAAATAAAACTTTGAAGTTAGAAACAGTTTGGGTCAACATGAGACAATGGCAGGGAAAGCAAATAAAAACAGAAAATACTGGAAATACTCAGCAGATCAGACAGCATCTGTGGAGAAAGATACAGATTTAACATTTTTGTAGAGCACTCAGAAAAATTCAAAATCAAACTTATTTTAAGTTGAAACTGTTGAGAGTGAATAAAAGTAAAAGAAACTAACAGAAATCCGATGAAGCATCTTTGACCTAAGATGTTAACTCTGTTCCTCTATCCATAGATGTTCCAACATTTTGTTTGTACAAACGGAAATCTATACTTTCCTGGGAGAGATGTGGCAATGAATCAAACAGTAACCAAAAAGCAAAAGAAATGTAGACACTGGAATTGGGAAATAAAACCAGAAAATGGTTAAAGTATTCAGTAGGTCAAGTAGAATCTTTTGGTGCTTTTCGACTACAGGTTCTCAGACCTGGACAAAAATAGTTAAGGACAGTGACATTGATCTGTGCTTTACTGAAGGAAATTATAACTTATCTAGGACTGGGATGATGGGAGATAGGTTGAACTGGATGTTGTTAGTGTGCATGTAGAACTTTCCCCTTGTCTTCAAATTTTGTCACCAAGAGGAACAAGATAACACATTGTAATGGGTAATTGTTCAATGTGTTTTTTTATTATAGGTAGGATTGTCAGTGATATTTTTCATCTCACATTTCATTTTATGGCTTAAATTCTATGATAATGTGCAAACTTCATTGGAATTTTTAAAACAAATGCTTTCAACAACATGGTTGATTTTCCCATTAAGAGAAGCTTATTATCAGGAAAAGGAATGTTTAGATTCAAAAATTGCACTCCCAGATTAACATCACTAATTTTTTTAACATGATAATACACTAATATTCATTTTTCCATAATTCTACATTTCATTGGTTGAACTCAGTTCTCTTGTTGTGTCTGTAATTACCACTGGCTTCTCTCCCACCTAGGCAAATTCATCTTCTCTTCCTTGCTATTTCCCAGCTGCCTCACCTTGTCCTGTATAGTCTCATCCCGTTCTAAGATTTCTTTCTTCAATCCTTGGATGTCTTTCTCTAGAGATCTGATGACTCCATGTAACTTCTGATGTTCTGTCTTCAGTTTCTCAATCTCTGCCTGTCTGTCTTCAATATCTTTCTGCAAACTGGTAAACTGTAAAAAGGAGAAATGTTGGAGAGAGATGAGAGGATGGACCAAAACCATCAGATTTTCACATTCATTAGGAAGGAAAGGATGATCAAGCTATTATCATAAAACAAATTTCAAAGGGGGATTTGCATCTTTATGGAGAAGAGAACTATCATTGTGCCAGATAAAGCAGTAAGGATCCATGATATGTTAGTTGAGAACAAGACACGATGCTCGCCATTTTCAGGTAACTCGCTGAGACTCAGGTCAAAATGTTCTTCCTCCAACTGTCTAAGGAAAAGGTGGAAGTGCCAGCTACTGTGGCATTCCTATAGTGACAACTCCTTTAACCCAGATTTTAAAAAATGACCATTTCATACCTTTTTTCTCATGATTCCCGTTTCTCCTTTCAGACGGAGATTTGCCTCCTTCTCATCTCTCAGATTTCGTTCATATTTAATTTTAATGTCCTGAATTTCACGATCACAGTCCTCCTCTATTTGTTTCTTTGTTTCATCAGACTCTTTAATCTGCTGCCTGGAATCTTCCTGCAACTGAGATAATTAAAAGAGGAATCATTGGTACCACAGTCAACTGAATAAGACAAAGAGAAAGCGTGAAATAGTGTTAAACTCAGTAAGTATTGCTCTCTGTGAAAGGTTGTGTTTAACTTCTCAGAATCTCATTAATTCCTATTTCATGTGCTTCTGTCTTACCTGTGTAATAAGTGTACCCTTATCCTGTAGTTTGGTCTCATAGTACTCTGTCAGCTCCTCTAATGCTTGGGTCTTACTCTCATCCATTTCAATTAACTGTCGTTCATAATCTTCCTGCATCCGCTGGGATTTGATTTGCAGCTCTTGGTATTTTTCATATTCCAACATTAATTTCTGATTGTTCATTGTTTCTAAAATTAGAAGTATATATGGAATTATATTTTTCTAAAAGAATGTGTGCAACAGACAACTTGATTCCAGCCTGCAAGGGCTATAGCATCTTCAATATCTGCATCACCATAAGGAACCCAGTAAGATTGGACAGGGCAACTGGAGCAATCATCACCATGAATGATTAATATGCCTATTTATTTATTGCCTGAACATGGTTTGATAGCGTTTCTTACCAAGATTTTAACCCATGATTTCACTTTACAGGTTCTGATGAGCCTGCTGCCTACTTTTCACAATTTTTTATATGTTTTCTGTTGTTTCTGAGCACATATGTCATGACAACCAAAATTGAAATGCCTACCAGTAAGCAGAGGGTCCCAAAGTTTTGAAAATTGCTCTCAGCCTGAACAACCTCCAAGATCAATAATAAGTAAGGGGAAGTTAGAGAAATGATCAGTGTAAGATGTTTGCAGTCTGACCTGTGAATGTATCTACCTGTCAGAAAGGCTTCCCGGACTGATAGGGGAAAATGGAAGGCTATAAATGCCCTCTGCTGGCAAAAAGTGGCAGTAAAGCTTTCAACATAATACATAAAGAACAATGAAGAACTTAATACACGAAGAAGAGCAGAAATTAGAACACTGTTCTAACATTGCCTTTTGTGCCACTGTTACTGAGTATGGATTAGTTTCTAAAAAGTACTTTAAATAATTAATTTCATTGACTTATGAAGACAACTTGTTATTACAACCTAAAGTATTTGTCTGCCATTTTCTGGTTGATTAATTAGCACTCTCTTTGGCTTTAAAGACTACAGGAAAAAGGAATGCACTGGGCAATTTACCTAAATCCTCAATTTCTTTAGAATGTTTATCCAGGATCATTACTGTATCCTCCTTATGTTTTATCTCAACCTTTTCTTTGTCAGTCTTCAAAACCTATAACAAAGCACAATATTTCATTATTTTGAGGTTTGGATTCAATAAACACCAGTTCATGTAGTATATAACTTAACTAATATACTTTGTTGAAGAATCAGTGGGATAGAAGTGTGACCTTTGTCACTTGCATTAAATGTTCAATGGACAGCCTGCTGTGTTTCGTGCTCTGCTTCCTATATTAGGCATAATCAACCAAGGTGGATATTCTACATTAATCATTCCATATTTGTACATATTATTCATCCAAAAAGGTGTCCTGGGACAAAGCTGGTGAGATATGTGTTAAAAACATTGTACTCGTAATCAGTTAGTCCTAAGATCTGTGCAAAAACTGGGGTTCGTTGGATATTGCTACAAGTTTTGAAGCACAGATGATTCTTAGGCTGAGAACCTCGTGGCACCCATCTCCTCTCTGTGTAAAGCCTACTGTTCTTAGGCAAACTCCTTAGGCAATCTGGTCAGCAGAATCAAGTGTTTTCCTGTCAGTTTTAATTGTCTTATGGCTATAATCTCAGGTCAATTATACCAACACAAAAGAAAAAAACAAACTGTAGGTGCTAAAAAAAACAAAATTAACATATGGATTTCTCGAAATGCTCGAAAAAGAATTAATGTAACAAAGATTCTTCAGAGGTACTCTGACTGCTGAGAAAATTCAATAATATTATTAGTGCCCTGCTCTGCTACCTACCTGGTTTTTTGTTTTCAGAGCTTCCATTTCCTGAATAAATTTCTCAGTTAATTCTTTGATTTTATCATTGTAATTCATGTCTTTCAGTCTGAGCTGGTATTCATTCTCCATCTTCAGTTCCTCAACACGGGTTTTTAACTCCGATGTTAATTGATTCTGTTAAAACAGATTAAATAATTTTCTGCTGTTAAGTTAATCTTGATCACAAATTCCACCAGTGACATCAACCCAAAGCACAAATGCAAACTTTCCCCAAATTTTCTCTCCCTACACCTCGTCTCCTGTTAGCAAGAGACCTGGAATTGAACCTGGAGTGTCTTTGGCTGGTGATATAAATTTATAAACTGAATTATCAGTTCCACTGATGGCTTTTCAACCATTGGTGTATGTGTGTGGCTCCTTTGAAAGGTAATCTTAAAGCAAATCAGAGAGAGTAGAGATTGTGAAGTTGGAGGGGTTCAGGTGAGGTGAGGGCCAGAAAGGAATTTAAACATGAAATTTTTAACGTTTAAGTGTTGGGGTATCGGGAGACATTGTAGTTCAGTGAGAATAGATATAAATAGGGGTTAAAGCAGGACTAGATATAGGTAGCAAAATTTTTAGATGAACTGATGTTCATTGAGGGTGGAGGATGGGAAGCCAGCCAACAGGGTTGTGTTTTTTCTCATGGCATTACAGGTAATTCCATTGTATATGAAGACTGAATGAGAATGAAATTTAATGCAGTTAACTCACATGATACTCAAAGATTGGCAGAATGAATAAAATAGGATAGCCGGGACACATACAAAATGGCACAAAGAAGGTAAGACAAGATGGCGAGACACGTTCACTGGTAGATAGAAAGCCTTTGCTTTAAAATGTTTACTATTTTCCTCACTCATTGACTATCATTTCCTTTTTACTTTATCTTTGCTACATTACTCTTCCCTGATTTCCATCTCTTTTCCCTCCCATTTTTATTCTTTTTCATCATTTCCCTTCAATATTTACTTTATACACTGTACTTCTTCCTTACATTGATGACATTATTTCTCTGTTGCTCTCATCCAGGTTTTTTTTGTATAGAGAGGAAAATAAGCCCAATAGATTAGCTACTTTTAGCTAAAGTGCAATCTTTATGTTGTTGCTTTAACTTACTATTAAGCAAAGGTGCCATGCTCTCAAAAGCCATATTCTGGAGCATGAATACTTTTATCATAATTTTTTTTGTCACTGGAGGAATGAGTAGAGGGATGTGAATGAATTGGATGCAGTCCACTAGCACAGGCAGTACGTTTAGGGTCAAAACTTTTAATGAAGCAGTGTAGGTGAGGAGCCACAGAGAATGAGTTTTTGAAGGATTATTTGGGAAAAATTCAACTATCAGCACAATTACATTTTTTTATTATATTATAAATGTTATCTAAAGAGGTATATGATAGGGAGGACAAAACACTTTGCTGGTGTCTTAAAGATTTTTGGTACAAAAAATTAATAATTTGAATGAACTATCAAAAATAATACTACAATTAACCCTGGAATCCAGCCGCAAAATTTGAACTAAAATATATAATTAACAATCCTCAGGATAATAAACTTAGTATCTAAGATGTAAATATGTCAAGAACTTTTTTATATAGATCTAAACGTATTCCAATGCTTGAAAATACATTAAATTGACTGTGCCTAGAGGACTGATGAATGATTGCATTGAGCAGCTTCAAATTTATGAAGCACAAGACCTTGCATAAATAATATGCTCAAAGGCTTTCCTGAAATACATATGTTCCACCACTCCAAAACCTAGAAGGGAAAAGGGATAGGTTTTGGGTTCAGATCACAGGGACGTTGTAATGGAGAGAACCTTGGGGCTGAGGAGCTGGTGTTCAGTGGCAGATGGTTGAGACATCAGTCAGGGTATGATAGAAATCTTGAGGTTAGGGTTTCAGGATGAGCCAAGTTTGACTATTTGCTGGGGGGTTGGGGTCATGATAAGGTTGGTATGCATTTATTTCTATTTGAATACAGCATTACCTTTTTCCTGTCTTAAGTCTTTTAAAACTGTGTGGCAGACCATGGAATTGAGATCTAAACATTAAAATTCATCTTGCAAAATTCTTTATAGCTTTGGCGTTCACAGTACTAATCAAAATTTTATAGTCAATATATCACCTTTTCTTGCAAATCCAACTTTGTGATCAGGATTTCTTCTGCATGACCAAGTTCTTTGTCTTGTTTCAGTACCCTTCCCTCTTTATCAATAATCTTCCAGATCACAAGACATGAATCTTCTGAAACTGTCAGCAAGTATTGGTCATCATAGGTAATGGCCATCTGTGGGGAGAAGAAGGACTAGCCATAACAATGTAGAAGCTGTCTTTCAAGGATTTTGAGAAGTATATACTAATTCTTTTTTCACACTTTGCTGAGAAAAAGAATGTTAATATTTTAAAAATGGAGAAACCATGGGTTTCATTATATTTCAGCCAATGTGTGCTTAATAACCGATATCATGTGAGGGTAGATGTTTTGAAATTATGTTCCTGGTTGATGACATTGCAACTAATACTGACAGAAGAGACTGCAGTTGCTGGTATGCTGTTTGTTGCTGGCAATTAATACTGTTCAATGAAGGAAAAAAATTGAATAGGCAAGTAATAAATGATGGATGAATTTTAATGTAACAGGGGATAAGGTAACAGACTTAAAATCAGGAAATATATCATAACAAATGCACACATGTAAAACATAAGCATTTTGAAGAATGTGTATTAAAGGTTTTTCTGAAATCAGCAAAAAATGTTATTAAAAGCCAATCGAAGACAAAGTCAATGTCATCTGATTGTAAATTGAACCAGGTCACTTTAATCACTTGCAACTCATTGTTATTTCTATATTTGTATTTACATTATTGTGTAATTTTGTAAAAAAACTTCTTATAAGGCACTTGCTACATGAAGAAAAGTTCAGGACATAACATGGAATTTAACATTTATGGGAACAAGTTACACTCGGTCTATTCGACATAGACACTACACTGTGGAATTATGGAAGACAGACAAGGGAGATTGTTTCATTCTCTAAATGGGTGAGAGGGGAAAGATTTAAAGGGAACCAGAGAGGCAAAATTTTCACACAGAGGTGGTGGACTACCCACTGGAACAAGCTGTCAGAGGAAGTGGTAGAGGCAGGTACAATTGCAATGTTTAAAAGACATTTGGACAGGTACATGGATAGGAAAAGTTTA
>JARFYF010000063.1:17549184-17561265 GCA_030265395.1 Rhina ancylostomus | reverse complement strand
TAATTCACCAGTACTACACAAAAATAATTTTGCAAGTTCTTTAAAACTTTCTACTCCATTCATGTGTTATTGCAGATTCTTTGTATTTTGGCCAATTAAACAATGGTAGTAGCTACAATGAAGCTTGAATTTTGATTAGCGCATTGCCCCCATTTTAACCAAGTTATCATAAACTGCTCCAACTTCAAGATCTAGATTCTATTCTACATAATTGGCTTAGCAATTTAAAGCAAGTTTCAGATTAATGTTGCTAACAGCCAGGCAAGGTTATAACAGTTAATATCACAACTACATCAAATCATTAATTTGAAGAGCTCCTTTTATGCTAATCATCATACCACAAGAATATACAAAAATCACATACAAGGTCACAACTTTGTCCTGTTCAAGCAATGTCAATGAGGTTTTTAATTGTATCACAAAACCATACAGTTAAACGGCAAGTGGTATTTAACACTGAGAGACACGAAAGGACCACCTTCAGTTGAACTGCTGCACTGCAGTTGGCAACAGAAGTCATACAGAACTTCAAAGCTCATACAGAACTTCTAGAACAGTAGCTATTGACCAAGCCTGTGTTTCACAGCTAAATGGACAATATGCTCCATTTTCATTTGTAAGCTCTGGAAGACCTTTCCAAGGAGACCTAAAGAACAAAATAAAACATAGTGAATAAAAAGGACTGGAATTCATTTTACTTGGCAACTGTCACAGGTTGAGGTTCTATGAATGTTTATTCATTAGGATTCGAATCGCAGCTAAACAGTTTAATTCAGATTATGCTTTTAAGAAAAAAAAAGTTGACTCCTCAAGACAACCCCCGCTGTATTATTTATCTGTTGGCAAAACATAATTAGTTGGGGTTTCTCTTAAGTGTTGAAGATGTCTTCATTCCTGTAGACACAGTCAAAGAGACACACAGAGAGAAAGGAAAGAAAGAATTATTATAGCTCAGAAAACATAAAAAGATGAGGCTGAGCAGTTGAATGCAAAAGGATCAAACTGCAATGTTGAGCAGTAGGACAGAATGTAGAAATACAAAGTGAATAGCTCTCACAGTCTTCATTTTTTTTTTGAAACTATAAACAAGTTGCATTGCATGTGCTTTTCACACTAGAGAATAAACCACTCACATACTGAATCAATCCACCCAGCTTCACCTGCCTTTGAAGTAACTTGAGCAGCAAGCATATGAGAAATCAAAATTTGGACCAGGAAGTTTCACTGATACAGTCCTAGGTTTTGCTACTGAGCAAATTGTATTTGGCAATGAGAGCTTATCCAATAGGATGACTAATGGCACTGTCCCCAAGATATTCAATGAAATTCACAATCCTCAAATCAAGCTGTGGGTAGTGGTACCAGGAATTTCAACGTGAATGTCTGTACATTATTTTCATAAAAAGGTAAGAGATCCTATATGATTGTTATACAATTACAAATAGGGTTCTTACATCCTACTTGAATAAGCTCTGAAATATCACCTTGAGTACCATTCAGTTATGAATTAAAATATTTTTCTTTAAAAGTTCAGCTTCCTGCTGGATCCCCTTGCAGTCTGTTTTGCATTCCTCTTAATGCCATACAGCATGGATACAGGCCCTTCGGCCCAACCAGCCCATGCCGACCATGGTGCCTACCCATCTAGCCCAATTTCCTGCATTCTGCCCAATATTACTCTAAAGCCCAGCCCTCCATGTACCTATCCAAGTGCCTCTTAAACGATTCTATTGTACCTGCCTCAACCACTTCCTCTGGCGGCTCGTTCCATTTACTCACCTCCCTCCCGCATGGAAAAGTTGCCCCTCAGGTCCCTTTTAGATCTTTCCCGTCTCATCCAAAATCTATGCCCCCTAGTTTTGGACTCCCTACCCAGGGGAAAAGACTGTTACCGTCCATCTTATTTCTGCCTCTGAAAATTTTAAACATTTTTTATAAGGTCACCCCTCATTCTCTTAAGTTCCAAGGAATGAAGACCTAGCCTGACCAACTTCTCCCTATAACTCAGGCCCTTCAGTGTTGGCAACATCCTCGTAAATCTTCTCTGCACTCTTTCTAGTTTAACCACATCTTTCCTATAACAGGATGACCAAAACTGTACACAGTACTCCAAGTGCGGCCTCACCATCGACTTATACAACTGCAACAAAATGTCCCAACACCTATACTCAATACCCTGACCGATGGTCAGCATGCTTAATGCCTTTTTCACCACACTGTCTACCTGTAGTGCAACTTTTAAGGAGCTATGGACTTGTACTCCCAGGTCCCTCTGTTTAATTACAAAAGCAAATAACCATCCAAATGGGAATTAACAAATGTTACTTCAGTTAGTACCACAAAAATCTTTTCAATCAAAGTAAGTCACAGATACAAACAAACTTATTGTAATGATTTGATAAAGATACAGCAATGTTCAAAAATAAAAGTTCTCCAAAAGAAACTTGCATTATGTAGGCATGTGTTTTTGTTCTTTAAATTATTCCCTTACTTTGACAAGTGATCATAATGGTGAGAAAGAACATGCTTCACTAAATATATAGTGTCTTCATACAATTTCTTTTCCATCACTTTTGAAAAGTGTAACTTTGCACGGAGGAAATATCCTAGAGGCCACACCCATTCCTAGAAAACAAAAGAAATGCAAATAATATGTTGTCTTTCATATTATATGCAGTAGGTATTGTAGCTGAAGTAGATGAAATATAGTACAAATAATTACCGGCCCTTGATGGTAATTATAGCCCTTAGCAATGTTGAAGTTGTCACAGTCCATCGAGTTATCATAAACACCAGAGTAAACATGGTCACTAACCAGAAAGAGAAATCAGACTTTACTATCAGGATACATTAGCAAAGAATAACCACAGAAAATGGGGTTCAACAAACAGCTTACTAAAAGAAATATCTTAGAATCACAACTGCACACCAACTCATTTTAAAATACAAGAATTGCAAAAGTGCCAGAGATATTTGGAACAGGAATAATTTAACTCACTCTGGGTCTAAAGTTTTCAACCCCAGGGGTCCAAGCAGCTTCTCCTCTACAACTTTTAAAGCTTTCCATGCTTTTTCTGGTGTAAAAAGCTCAGGGGCCTGAAAATATAAAGAAATAATTTTAATCCTGTAACTAAGGCTTTAGTTGGGCATTCATGTAGTTTTACATATCCATATCATGATGAAAAGTATTTTACGGGGGACACGACAGAAGGTAAATGGCATCAAGCTCTTAATTTAAAACGAGACAAGAATTCAAATGTTAGCCTCAGTCACAAACATTTATATTTCCTCATAACTTAATGCCTTCAAGAAAATAAAATAAAAACAACAAACACTTATTCAGACAAATGGGATCACTTACCACAACCATAGCAACCGGAAAGTTTGGTCTCAGTTGGTAATCACACCATGGGCTGGAAGCTCCATAACTGTCTTTATAAATGTTCTTTTTGTGGACAAGATTGGGAAATTTTTCATTGGGATCATTAGGATCCCCAGAAACAAAGAAGTGCTTTTCAAAGTTCTCTTGTATTTTTTTGTTCCACTCTTCATACGTGATAAATATTTCTTTTCCTGTGTAATAAAATCAATGTCATCATCCAATATAGCAAGTTTAGGGGAATTATAATTTAGAATTCAACTACAAACATTTATGAGCTTCTTAAACAAAGACTGTATCATGGCTAACATTCGACCATTGAGGTGATTGACCTCTTTAGGATGGCCACTTTAGGTGGTGAAATAAAGCTATTACCATCCATTGAAATGTTGCAGACTTTGATTAGAATGTTTAACCAGATTTGACCAATAGCAAAAAAAAAATTGGCTGGCTAAGGTAATTCGTACAAAATGCTGGAAGAACTCAGCAGGTCAGGCAGCATCTATGGAGGGAAATAATCAATGTTACGGGTCTAGACCCTTTATCAGGGCTGGAAAGGAAGAAGGCAGAAGCCAGAATTAAAGAGGTAGGGGAGGGGGAGGAGACAAAAATAATTGTGAACACTCAGTAAATAATTGTCAACTTTTACACCTGAACTCCAAGTTGGCAGGGCAAATTTCAAGTTGTAAGTTTTAAGAGTACTACAGCTGGGGATGAATCACTCCATTATGTTTTTTTTAGGCAGCAGAGTGGACAATTAGCTGAATATTCTTCAATACAAAGTATTTAAATCTTTCACACCTTCTTTGAACAACCCAAAACTAACCAAACAGCAGCCCATAAATTTAAAAAAATGCTGAAAATATAGACATCTGTTTCGGTTCCATCAAGGATTTTTATCTGAAACATTTTTTTTTCCCCTCAGATGTTGATAGCACTGCCAAGTAGCTCTATTTTTGTTGTTGCTTTCTGGTTGTTTCTCAGAACCCAAAGTCCACTTTATAATGTGAGAACAAGATTTAATGAAGAAAGGAAGAAAACTGGCTTCTTTAAGTTTGACGTGTGCAGACTATAATAGAGTAAATAAAATAATCTGCACATGAACAACTTGCATTTGTATACACACACAAAATGCTGGAGGATGTACATTTTGTGTGCCGCTCAGGTCCTCCAGCGTTTTGTGTGTGTTGCTCCAGATTCCAGCATCTGCAGAATCTCTTGTGTTTCCATTTGCATAGTGGGAAAACACTGGAAATACACAGCATGTCAGGCATCTCTGTAGGAGAGAAACCGGTTAAAATTTCAGGTCGATAGCCTTTCATCTGAGCTTTCCCATACCTACTGAGTATTTCCAGCTCTTTCAGTTCTCATTGCAGATTTCTGGCATCAGCAATTCGCAGGACAGAAAATAAAAAAGGAAAATGGGTAGGACCCAGGAAAAGACACATAAAGAGGGATGATTAATAATGTAGTTGGAGAAACGTTGTGAGATTTTCTTTTAAAACCAAAAAAAGGTATAGTGGAAACATGTAGACAAAAAATTTCAAGTGTATAGGGTCCAGAAGACCAAGATGGATAGAAGACTGGGATAATGCAACTAATGGTGTCCCACAGGAATCTGAAGGCACAATGATTCACTGTTTTTAATCAATAACTATGACGGGATAGAGACACATATTCACAATACTGATAAATATAGACAAAATGGAAAATGGTATAGAATAAAACATACAATTGGGCAGTTACTTGGACAGGTACACGGATAAAAAAGGTTTAGAGGAATATAGGCCAAACGTAGGCAAGGTAGGTAGGAAGCCAAATTGGGCCAAAGTGCCTGTTTCTGTGCTATATAACTTGTTGCCTCTATCACCGGAAAGAGATTAATGTGAAATTATTGGATAAAACTTAGGGAAATGTGCTTACCCACTTTGAAATCTGAGTCATTAAATTTGGATGTAATAAAAAACATCAAAATGTTTTGTAAATGGTGAAGCAGAAATACTGTCCACCTGTAACACCACAACTAGCTACAGATGTTAATCAAAAAAACTAATAGAAAGCTGGGCTTTATATCTAGAATGCAAGTGAACAGAAGTGATTTAGCTATACAAACCTGTAGTTAGAAACATGTTCAATTATGGGCAACAAACAGTATGAAAGGGGTTTTGTAGAGTAGACTTACTAGAATAATGCCTATATTCCATGGGTTAATTTAGGAAGAGCAATGACACAAACTAAGATTGTATTGTCCAGAATTTAGGGGTAATTTCAAAGTTTTCAGGAGGCAACGGAGAATCAACAGGACACCAACAGAAAAAAAATGAAAAATGAGAGCTTATGCTTCCACATGCCAAGGGCATTGAAATTTGGAATTCTGCCAAATATAGCAACTGATGTCTGGTTAATTGTTAGAATTATATCTGACGTTAGTATCTTCAGGTAACTGAAATCTATCAAAGGATAAGGGGAAAAGGCGTGTGTACAAGGGGTTTAGCTACCACCTCAATTAATACTGAAATAAGTCTGGATGATTTACAGGGCCTACATTTATTCCTAAAGTTCAGCCACTAATGAAAGAGGAAAGGGACAAGATGAGGACATTGGTGGAAGGAAGTTTCTGGGCAGATAGAAAACTAGAATCTTTCATGGCAGATGGATAAAGGAAGAGTGGAAATCATGACAGAGGCTGCAAGGTAAAAGGTGGAGAAAACAAGGGGCTACAGATGATAGAATCTGATAGGATAGGAAGGTGGAGCATGGAACCGAATAAGGGAGGTGGAGTGGGCAGATGGGAGCAGTAGGGGAGGGGATCCAGTGGGAGGAGTGTGCGGGTGATGGGCAGATAGGGTGGGTGGTGGAGGGGAAAGAAGGTGTTCCTCTGCTCAACTCAATATTTATCCTCCTGTTTACTGTGCATTTGCTTGCTCTCTTGCACCTCACCCTTTGGTAAATTCCATTTGCACTTTACTGCCCAACTTGCGAGATAATTGTTAGGAGATGAATGCTCTCACCATTCAGCTGGGCCTTGACTCCATTGTAAGGAAACAAAGAATTTTTGGAAAGGTTCATCAGCCAGCGAACAGTTGATTTACAAAGGCCAACAATTTCAACTGCAGATCCATCCCTGAAATATAAATACATTTCAAATGGTTACTTTAAGAAACTGGATATCATTTCCGCTGGTAGGTGAGACTAGAACTGGGGGACATATCCTTAAGATTCAGCGAAATAGATTTAGGACTGATACAAGGAGAAACTGCTTTTCCCCCAGAGAGTAGAGAATCCATGGAATTCTCTGCCCAGGGAAATAGTAGAGGCTACCTCATTAAATATATTTAAGACAAGTTAGATTTTTTGCATAGTGGGGGAATTAAGGAATACGGGTGAGAAGGCAGGTAGGTGGAGCTGAGTTCATGGCCAGATCAGCCATGATCTTGATGAATGGTGAAGCAGGCTCGATGGGCCAGATGGCCTACTCCTGCTCATATTTCCTATGCTCTTTATAGAGAGGAGAAAACAGAGGAAATAATTTATCAGGTTGCTGTTATATAATGGCTTTGGTAGAACTATGCATTTCAAACAGTATACAGAGGTATAAAAGGAAAATAAACTCCAGGTCAAAAAGAACCGCAAGAACTAAGAGACATAATAAAACGCTTAAATGAGAGGCTAATTTTAGAGGGGTCAAAGAATGTGTTAGAAAGACTCAGAGTGGTACAAAGTCAATGTTTTATTAAAGAAATCGCAGGATGGGGCTTAGGTGTCTGGAAGTACAGCTGCTGATGGCGAGAGAGAATAAATGGCTGGAGGAATGCACAAGAGGCTCATATCAATGGAACAGAGTTAATGAGAGAGCAGCAAATAATCAGTGAAGCCATTCCTGGTAATTCGCTGGTTTTGACTGAAAGGACGAGAGGAATTGGGCAAGAGAAGCTTCCTCAACTGGACAAGAGAGAAGCATTTGAAGAGGTTGCTGTGGTCAACTGCTTCGAAGACTGCAGACAGGTTGGGGAGGTTGAGGAGCTACAGCACACCAGGGTCACAGCCAACTGGATGTTAATTGTGACTATGATAAGCAGATTCTCAATCTTGTGGCAATGGTGGACATCTAAATGTAGAAGTGTAAGCACTGAGGAATGGGGAAGATGGCCAAATATTTGGGATGCAACAACATGTCAAACACTTTGTCAAGGAAAGGATGGTTAGAGAAGGAGCAGTTTACAAGAATAAAGAGTTCAAGGCTTTTTATTTGTGAGGAAGTTGTGAGATGACATTTGAAAGCTAGGGAGTTACAAAGAAAAATCTTTTACAATGTCATTTAGCACAGAAGTGAAGTCGGAAGATCAGCAGGTTAGTGGTAACAGAGTTTGGAGAGCAGAAAGAGAATCTTAGACAAGGTGAGATTGGAGAAGGGAGTACATTAGAGAAAGTCATACAGTACAGAGACAGGTCCTTCAGCTCACCAAGTCCATGCCAACCACCAAGCACCCATCCACACTAATCCCATTTATATTCTCCCCCCCTAGATTCTATCACAGACCAGCCTGCTCGCCTTTGGGATGTGGGAGGAAATACAGCATCAGGAGGAAAAGTGCACAGTCCCTTGCAAACTCCACACAGGCAGCACCCAAGGTTAGGATTGAATCCGGGTCTCTGGCACTAAGCAGTTGCAGCACCATTAACTGTGCCACCATGGCACCTCCTAAAAGATTCTGTCCATCACAGCAACTCATGTTTGGAGCCAAGTGCCTTTTCAATATGTTTACCTAGTATGACAGCCTCTGCTGGAAAACAAATGCAAATAATTGACTTGACTTTGGCAACTTGAAGACCATGCAGGTCATGGAACTTTCTCCCAGAGTGCATTTTTGTCATAAGTAGTACCTACCACTGTAACTTTTGGAAAAACATTTTCAGTATCAAAATTTGAGTTTCAAAAACACAATGACAAAACTATTTTTATTAAAGTTGATATCATATTCATAGGTTCATAAGATGGTTATTAAAAACAAAAATAATTTGTTTAGAAAAGTTTAGAAAATTATTTTCTTGAAGTTCAATTTTTTCAGTCTCATCTTACGGAATCTTTTACCTTGGTGTGGCTGGAATTCCTCTGTTTTGAGCTCTGTCACTTTCTCCCATGTTATCCATCCAGGTACCACAGTTGAGCCGATGTCCACCAAACACAAAACCTGTCTCTAGCTTGACCCCTATAGAAACATTGAAACCTAGACGGAAAAATAAACTGAATCATGATGTGTACAATGTCTCAAAACTGATTATAGAACTAAAAGTTACTTGGTACCTAATTTTTAGTAGAGTATAGGAACCAAAGTTGTTGCTTAAATACCTTCATCTTTCATGCGTGTGTCCATATGAGGGCCAGCATTTCTTTCTCTGTACTCTACACCTTCCATATGGCGCTGCATGGCTTCCTGCATGACATCATGTAGTGGCTGCACCTGATTCAGAACAACATTTCAAACTGCACCCATTAAAATACTTAGACAAAAATGTTACTATAACACTATCTAAATTAGACTATTGGGGAAACTATATTTCCCAATATCAGGAATCTACTGCAATATGCTGGTTAATCCACCCCCCTGATTCTGGAGTCCTTGGCAACTCCCATGACTTGCCTTCTACCCATCAAATTTCATAGACCCAATTCTATTCAGCAAACCCCAGGAGCCAAACTGGGATATCAAACCGATGTCACAGGGCCAACTGTTTCACCCTGAGTGGAACACTTCTGGCTGTACTTGCTAAACTCCCTTTGCTCTCGAACAGGGTTAACTAGACATCTCCCCTTCGGACTTGTCCCTGGACTAGAACAATGAACTGCAGTGCACCAAGGGGGAGTGTATTAAAAAGAAAGCAAGACAAAACACTCCACAAACTCAATTTAATGGCATGATTTATAATGTTCTAATTAAAAGGACCTGGACACTTCATGCTTCATGACTTTTACATATTACTGCAATTACCAAAATTAAATATTACTTTTCAGCAATTCTGCCCATCAGCAACTCGGTTACAGTTTTTGAAGTTCATCCCATAGTAGGTAGGGCCTTATTGTAGATGTCACAAAATCATTTTTTCCCCCTTTTTACCCCTAGTTAAACTTCCAACTCTCCACCCTAGTTGGAAACAATTCTGATTGAAGGCTGTCAGCCTGGATTTAGTGGTTTGCAGTGAACAAATAGCAAGAGCCACTCATTACACTTGTTTAGGGACTTTCTGCACCGAACCGTTGTTAGTAGAGGTCAAAAACAGCATGCCTTCCACCGAGACAAGAGATTCTGCAGATGCTGGAATCTGGAACAACACACAAAATGCTGGAGGAACTCAGCAGGTCAGGCCGCACCTATGGAGGAATATAAACAGTCGACATTTCAGGTTGAGACCCTTCACCAAGACTCAGTCCTGATGAAGGGTCTTGACCTGAAACATCAACTGTTTATTCTCTTCTGCAGATGCTGCCTGACCTACTGAGTTGCTCTAGCACTTTGTGTGTGATGCCTTCCACTAGGAGGGAAAGGGAACCTTGGTGCAGGACAAATAAATGTACTCTCATTTGCAAAGAGCCAACCATGTCACTTCTGGGAAGGAACATGTATTTTACTGATCTTTTCCTTGCCCAGAGGTATTGACACATTCCACTAAAGAGATAATTATTGTTTCCATCATATTCCCTCAATACATAGAGTGACACTGATAGGGAATGCTGGAATTTGCTCCAAGGGCATAACTAAAATTGCATTCTAACTTTAGCTCAATTTTCTCTTCCTCTTAGGCAGACCTAGGGACTGAGAGGATGACTTGCTTCCACTCCAAGTTCCACAGGTTTTGAGATAGTTGAAACATCCTAAAGGGGATGCACAAATTCTGCCATAAAATGGGGCACATGGTGCTTGACAGGGTGGGTGGGTGCAGGAATAGATTGAGATGTTTTACACTCATTTCACTATTTATGAACAGCCTCCACATGCTTCCGAATCCTCTTCTCCATTCTGTGCAACCATGGGCCACGGATTCCCATGAGTGGGTGGGAGTATTCCTTTCTTAAAGGAATCTTTAAGAATGTCTCTGAAGTGTTTTCTCTACCTTCCTGGAAATCTCATCATGTGACAGAGCTCAAAGTAGAGAAATGTGGCCCATTCACCTTAATACTGGAGAGATTTGCCTGCAAGAGAAAACCTATACAGGCTTACCTAATCTAGCAATTGACAGGAGACAGTATTGGTATTACCGTTCCTGGGTTCAGTTCTGGCCGCTGTAAGGAGTTTGTACGTTCTCCCTGTGTCTGCATGGGTTTCCTCCGGGTGCTCCGGTTTCCTCCCACATTCCAAAGACCTACAGGTTAGGAAGTTGTGGGCATAGTATGTTGGCACCGGAAGTGCGGTGACACTTGTGAGCTGCCCCCAGAACACTCTACGCAAAAGAAGCATTTTACTGTGTGTTTTGATGTAGATGTGACTTATAAAGATATCTCATCTATTCTTCTAATGCTTTGAGGTGCTTGCTATAGGTTGTCCATAATTCTGAAGACAGGTGGAGGAGGATGGGATCACTGCTGCTTGGTGTTGGATTGGTGGTATTGGTTTCCGAACACTATTTTCCTCAGTTGGTCAAATGTTGTCTTGGTACAATACAGGCAGTGCTGAATTTTGTGATTCATGTCTACCTTGCTGGGAAGTGGCTCCCGAGATGAGGTAAGTGATCAATGTTTGAGGCAGTTGGCAGATCTTTGCTGTGGAGGAGCTGTGTCTTCCAGATGATAACTCAAAGATTCTCCATAATCTCTTTTGGTTGATGGAGTTGAAAGCTTTTGCAGAGTTGAGAAAGGTCATGTGCAGTGGTTGCTGCTGCTCTTTGCATTTCTCAGAATTGTTGCACAGTGAAGATCATTAACATTGTGCTTCTTGATGGGCAGAATCCACAATGTGACTTGGAAGGAGCCCTCTAGCTATGGGAGGAGTCTTGCAATGACATATGGCAGAGAGATCCCTCTATAATTATCACAACTGGACTTGTCTTCCTTCCATATGGCTATGATTACAGTTTTCAAAGTCCACTGACATATTCTCTTCCCAGATGAGGTTTTGAATTCACACTAGTAGTACTTCTTGACCCTATTTTAGTACCTCAGCAGGGATTTGACCTGTTCCTGAGGCCTTGTTTTCAATTGTCTGGTCTTTTCAACCTCTTGTCAGGCAGGAGTAGTGCTATGATTGTTACAGATGATGGCCATGCTTTGATGGAGGGGACTACTGTGAGATCTTTTTTCTTTTCTCTTACAAAACAGGATGGTTTTGTCAGGAAGAATTGTATTGTTCTGTTCAGCTATAATCATGTGTGGAAGAAAATAAACCTAAAGTTCCTTTAATTTGATTTAGTTTAATTTGGCATTGTGTTTGGCATAGATATCGTGGGCCCAAGAGCCTGTTCCTGCACAGTTCTTTGTTCTAATTCTACCAGAGCTAAGTTCTAACATGGAAGATAAAATAATAAAGCAAATGTCTTGGAGTGACTATGCATTAAGAAAACATAAGGATTTGTCACTTTAGAAAGTCACTTACACCACAGCTGCAAATAACTAGGACAAAGTAAACAATTACCACAGAGCCTGGAGCAAGAGCTGGAGAATGGTCAGTCGGATAAAGTCGACTGACAGGACATTTGAGAATTTCCACTCC
>JARFYF010000063.1:17481438-17495059 GCA_030265395.1 Rhina ancylostomus | reverse complement strand
GGAGAATTACCCGTTCACGTGGAAGACCTGTAGCACTTCATTACTCATTCTTTGATGTTTATTTTTGTCCGTCATATTCACATTGCTGGTCTTGCGGGGGAGGTGGAGGGGTGCTGATGTGCGTCCTGCACATTGTTCCATGGTGATCCGAAGCCAGTGAAAGCAGCTCCCCTCTGACAGAATATATTTCTATTGAGTACAACCGTGGCCTCGCCGATCCATCAATAACCAATTACTGTATATTTGTGTTGTTCCATTAACGGCAAGATGCACTATCAACCAAAAGCCATAGCTAATCGGATATTAAAATCTGGGAAATCTTCATTCCCCCGCCTAGGTTTTAATTCATATAATGAAAGATTTGGATTACAAAATAAAACAAAACAAAACACAGAAAGTGCTGAATGTACTCGGCGGGCCAGGCAGCATCTGTGAAGAAAGAAAGAGTTGACAATCATTGACAGGACATCAGAACAGAATAATGCCCCAAGGCCTGGGTTTGATCCTGACCTTGGGTCCTGCATGTGTTTTGGTTTTCAGGACAAACGCTGCACTTGCTCAGAACTCTGGGACTCTTTCCTCGTCATTTTAATTTCCCAAATCTGTTAAGAAGAGCAAGCTAATGGGAAGGAGTTGGTGGTTAGAGAGTGAGCGGATCATTAGATATTTACAATTCTTTTCTGAAATTCTTCTACAATATGACTGCCTGGTTTTCCATGAAACAGAATCCTGGCCATAAATTATGGCATTGTGTCTCAATGGGAGGGATTAGTTTCGTTATTCATTGGTGTCAGTATCACCATGGTGACAATGTTGTTAGTCACGCATGGAGCATAGAGTTGGATTAGTGAACTGTAACAATCCTCAAATGCAACACTCAAGGAGGGTGTACAGTGACACCTTTCCAGTAAAGATTAGGTATTCAGATCTAACTTGAGACAGCAAAGGAGGCTAATCAGGTCCATGCTAGTTCCTAACAGAGTGATCCCATCAGTCCGATTCCCCTTCTCTGTAGCTCTGCAACTTACTCTCACTCAATCTCCTTTGATTCTTTTGCCATTTCCCTGCATTCAGGGATAACTTACTGTAGCCAACTAACCTACCAGCAGAGCTTTGAGAAATGGGAGGATACTGGAGCACCCAGAGGAAACCCATACAGTTACAGGGGAAAATGTGGAAAGTCCACACAGGCAGGATCCAAGGTCAGGAACAAACCCAGGCCTCTGGACCCAAGCAGAAAAAACAACTGTTGTGCCACCCAAGGAGAATTTAAGATCAATTCTGCAAATGTATTAATGTCCTTTATAATTTGTTGCAGTCTTCTTCTGCCCCTCACCACACCCAGTTTAATATCATCACAAATTTAGAAATTGTTTCTTTGATTCCAGAATGTATAATCTTTCTGTATTGGTGGCACAGTAGTGTAGCGGTTAGCGTAATGCTATTACAGTGCCAGCGTCCTGGGTTCTATTCCGCTGCTGTTTATAAGGAGTTTGTACATTCTCCCCACCTTTGTGTGGGTTTCCTCCAGGTGCTCCAGTTTCCTTCCACATTTCCAAAGATGAACAGATTAGGAGCTGTGGGCATGCTATATTGGCGCTGGAAGAGTGGCAACCCTTGTGCACATTCTCAGTAATGCAAAAAGACACATTTCACTGTGTGTTTTGATGTATGTGTGACTAATAAATATCTTAAACTGTGAAATTCAGTGGTCCTTGTGGAACACCACTAGTTCACCTTGCACAGCTGTGAATAGTTACGCTTTACTCCCACTCTGCTTTCTGTCCTGAAGCCAGTTAGCAATTCATTCTGCTGCTTATCCCCTGAAAGTATTCTCTGATGCTACTCATTAATCTTATACCCTTCCATGGACTCTGTTTACACTTCCCGCTGCCTCAGTAAAGCAGCCAACATAATCAAGGACACTTCCCACCTGGGACATGCTCTCTTCTCTCATCTCCCTTCGGGCAGAAGATACAAAAGCCTGAAAGCATGTACCACCAGGCTCAAGGACAGCTTCTATCCCGCTGTTATAAGACTATTGAACAGTCCCCTTGTATGATATGATGGATTCTTGACCTCATAACCTATCTTGGTATGACCTTGCACCTTATTGTGAACCTGCAATGCACTTTGTCTTTAACAGCAAACCTTTATTCAGAATTCTGTTATTGCTTTACCTTGTACTACCTCAATGAACTGTTGTAATGAATTGATATGCATGGACAGTATATAAGACAAGTTTTTTTTACTCTACCTTGTTGGGATGGGAGGGGTTTAGAGGGATATGGTCTGAGTGCAGGTAGATGGGACTAAGCAGAAGATTAGGTCGGCATGGACTAGATGGGCTGAAGGGCCTGTTTCTGTGCTGTGGTATTCTACCTCGGTACTTGTGACAATAGTAAATCAATTTTCCAATTCATATGAGCTATCTTTCAAAAATCTTTTGAAAGTCCAGATAAATTACATCTACAACATCACCTTTGTCTAATCCCACTGTTAGCTGCTCAAAACATTCCAATGAGGTTGGTCAAGCAAAGGCAAACACAAAAAGTGCTGGAGAAACTCAGCAGATCATGCAGTATCCATGGAGGGAAATTTCCTTCCATAGCTGCTGCACGACCTGCTGATTTCCTCCAGCATTTTTTGTGCATTCCTCCAGGTTCTGGCATATGCAGAAATTTTCATGGCTTGGTCAAGAAAAAAGGTTCCCTTTTGAAATCTATATGGATTATTCATTACTATACATCTTTGTCTCCTGGTATTCTTAAATTCTCTCCTTTAGTAGTGATTTTTATTATTTTTTTTCTACCACTGATATCATATTGACTGGTCTGTGATTCCCAGGAAATGATCTATCATTCTTATAGATACTAAATTAGTTACCCACTAGTCCTCTGGTACTGCACATGTTAAACAGAATTATTAAATATGTGCCTCTGGCATACCTTAGATATATTTCAAAATCCACCTGGACCAGGGCCTTTATCAGTTTTGAGTTTAATTAACTCATTTAATGTATTTTTCTTTTCCATTTTAAATGCAGATGTTTCAGTACTCATCATCCAATGCCAAAGCAAAATAAAGTTTTAATGTTTTTGCCATCTCCCAATTGTTAATGGTAGTATAGCCTTGTATATCCTTTAATGGAATTTCCATTCCAACCTTTTTCATTCATGAATCTGTGAAGTACTTTACTAATTTACTAGTGTTCTTTGATAATTGAATTCCATAGTTACTCTTTGTCTTCCTATTTTTTAAATTATTTTCTAATCCCTTTATCACACATGCCTGAACCAGCACATGTCTCATAACCTTCTGACTCACAAGTGAGACAAATTTAACACCAGGAATAAATTAAAGTTATTTGTTAATCACGGCAAATTAGTTTTAACTCAGAGATTCTTACTAATCATTGACGGTATAAATATTACTCATTGCTTGTGAATAACTTGTTGGTTACCAACAGAAATTAACACCAATTAAAACAGTTCTTGTCTGATTCCACACTAGTATGGGACTGCATATTCCTTGTCTGCTTGCTGTGCTTGGCATCTTTGTGGAACCTATCGTTGGCTATAGAAATGGTCTGGTGACCGTGGCTTGTGACTCCATGATTGCAAAGCATGGTGCTGTTCCTCAGAAATCACCAGGTCCTGCCATTATCACAGTGGACAAAAATGTAATCAATGCTAGTGATCAAATAAAAGGTACCGACAGCTAAAACAAAATCATCATATTTATGTTACAATTATTTTCAGATATTCTTTTCCGTTTAAATTCATTTTCTTCAGGTTTAAAGTAAAGCATGTCATAGGTGTGGTGTAATATTCAGAATGCTCTCTGTGGTTACCAGTTTGTTTTCCTACTGTTAAGGGATGGCGAGAAATAGGTCATTTGACCCAATTGACCTATGGCATCATTAACGCTCCATGAGCCTAAATATGTCACATGTGAGTAACCTTATGATGCAGTGAATTGTAATATCAACAATCACCAGCAGGTTTCTGTGAACCCCCTTGGTGATTATCAACTTCATTCATGCACACCCATGGAAGTGCCAACAATCACTGAGAGCAGGCACCAGCAAACTCTCAACAGCTTTAATTCGACTACCTTCTCGACAACGACTCCAGTGGTTGGAGAAGGGAACATCAGAACTAAAGACTTGCAGAAATGAAATTAATTGATGTGGGGAAAATAGTTATTTTTAATTGTGATTCCACTGATCACTCTCACCACCCTCAAGGTATCATAGTATTTAGGTTCAATAATTACATTGTCATAAGCAGATTGAGCACTGGGCTAAAGACATTAATGATGCATCTGTGGTAATGGATCATTGCAGACATAGAAAGATTTTATTTAGAAATGCCACGTCTCACGGGTTTTCTTTGTTATTTTGCTTTCCATGACATTCAAAAGCTGGTGTGACAGGCTTACTTCAGCTTTTGAACTGGTCATCTTGAAAAAGCCAGATATGAACCTCTCAATGATTTTCCTGTCCACTTGACAGGAAGATGTCTGGTGCCCTTCCTGTCCCTTTTGGTTATCTCCAGATTACAGTAATAGTGACTGTTTGCATGTGGACTGTTTGCTTCCCTTCTCTGAAACTGTTTTCCCTTGCTTTCAGTTACCCTCAGTGTGAGGCAGTCTGGAACTTCATTCCAAGGATTTTTTATACAAGCACGAGATGCTGCTCATCTGAATTCAGGACCTCTTGGGACCTTTACTTTGATTGATGATCAGAACTCCCAGCTCTTGACGTGTGGGGGTGTAAAAGTGTGTATGCCATCTTGTGAATGTTAAAACTGGTTCAGAAGTTATAAGATCAGAAAATAATATTTTTTTATTCATAACAGGCTGTAGGCATCAATGGCAGGGTCAACATTTGTTTCCTGTCCCTAAATACCCTTAGATTGTGTGGATTGCTGGACCATTTCAGAGTGCAGATGAGAATCAATCATGCAGCTGTGGGTCTGGATTCACATATTCCTTTTACAAAAATCATTTTTTGCAAAACCAGATGGGTTTTTACGAGATTCCAGTGTTTCTGTTTACCATTAATACTTATAGATGTTTATCCAGATTATTAATAAAATTAATTTTACTCTCCAGCTGGTGGTGGGATTTGAACATATTCCTCCAGATCATTGCCTCTAACTTGCTGGTTCAGTCCTTAACCTCTATGCAACCATCCAAACTGTAGTATAGACCATCATAACCAATGGATCATTTCAAGATTCAGAGACAATCTGTGCAGACAAGTAAGAAAGCAAAACAGCAAGACATTCATTCACATTTCTCTTTCAAAAATGATGCTGTGTTTTTGAAAATTTGGTTAACCCAGAGTAGTGCAATTTTGAACACATCTCTAGGTGCTTCAGTGCTTCCTGAGAAATTTGCTTCCTCAATATTTTTTGCTTTAGCTTTCTTTTTTGTTCTGGTGTAAGATTCCCCTAAGTAACACCAGCAATTCCATAACGTTAAATTTTGCCTGTAGCAAAATTTTTTAATCTCACCCAGAACAAAAATGTCAGTTCTTGCAGAACGACTAGCTTTTATGAAGCATTTTGCTCCTGAAACTGTAACATTAAATGGCCAACTCTCAAACTGCATTATTTTACTCATATTTCAAGACCTGGGCATTACTGGCAAAGCTAGCATTTAATTGCCCTTGAATTAAATGGTTTGCAAGGCCATTTTAGAAGACGTTTAAGAATGAGCCATATTGGTGAGTTTGGAGACATATACAGGCCCAGACTGGGTAAGCATGACTGGTTTCTTTCCCTGAAGATCATTAGGTTTCTACAACAATCTGATAATTTGGTGTTCATCATCACAGACCACTAAATTATTAACTGCATTTAAATTCCAGATCTGTTATGGTGTGATATGAACTCAGGTCTCTGAGTCTCTAGTGCAGTAGCTTAATAGCTATGCCAACATGGAGATATTAAATATACCTTTTCATGTGTGCCCTGATTGCTTTGCCCATGAGGGTCAGGGTCATGGATACTCTCAGGGTCCTGGCCTCGGGATCATTCCAGGCTTCTGTTGAAGATCCTGGTATTGGTATTGGTTTATTATTGTCACATATACCGAGGTACAGTGAATAACTTGTCTTGCATACCGATCGTACTGGTCAATTCATTACACTGTGCAGTTACATTGAGTTAGTACAGAGGGCAGAGTACTCTGTTAGTACAGAGTATCAAAGTTTGCTGCACACTGCTGCATGAGGGAGGTCACCCAAACTCAATCTACTTTCTCTTCACTCTGCAGGAACAGGCAGAAGGGGCAAGGTCATTCGCCTGCATTGGCTTCCCCAAGTTGGGGAAATCAGAGACAATGTTTATGCCCTCATGGAGACATCCCTAGCTACCCCCTGCCAGGAATACCCACCTGCAGCCCTGTAGAGCCTGCATGATGCCCATCCTGACCTCTACTGCTGTCTGGGGGGAGTTTGCCAATTTTCCCTGCGACTGCTTGGGTTTCCTCCAGGTGCCCTGGTTGCCTCCCACATCCCAAAGATGTACAGGTTGCTGGGTTAATTGGCCATTGGTATTTGCTCCTAGTGTGGATGGGAGGATGGGGAAAAAAGAAAAAAGATTATAGTAGGGTTTGTGTAAATGGGTGATGGTCGGCATGAAATTAGGGGACCGAAGGCCTTGTTTTCATGCTGTACCTCTTCGTGAATCTGTACCTCTAAGACATCTCCTGCAGGCATTCCCCTTCACTGACCTATCCAAGTCCAAGTCCCTCTGAACTCCTAGGAACACTCTTCTACACACCCCTCCCACCCTCCCATCCCCTCTCAACCCCTCAACCCTCCACCCGCACTATCCCTGCTACCTCTAACCAATTACTTCATCAGCAGCACTCCCTTCTAGCAAGAGAGTGTTGCTGAGTGAGTTGCCTGCAGAGATCCCATCTGCTGTGCAACATTTTGATATTAGATCAGCAGAGAATGCTACTCCGAAACCGACAACGTTAGTAACAGAACAACATTACGCAGGGGAACCCAACAGCGCTGTTTATAAATTGCAATAGAAGTTGTTGCTTCTTGTGCAGCATTAGGATGACTCAAAACGCTGCTCAAACACCAAAAAATGGCATGGAACAATTTCTAACTTAAGGTGTTTTGATATATCTAATCTATTTAACATACAGCTAATGTTGATCATTGTCTCTCTTCCATAGGACTCAGCAGTCAGTCACACAAGCTCATCAGGAAAACACACAATTGAAGTGCTTTGGAACCCACCTCTACCAAAACCAGATCACATCCAATTCCTGTAAGCATTGCAGTATAATTAACAAACAACATTCACTGGATAAGTTAAAACTGTTATAAGCCAGCCACATTTTTCAGCAGTGAGTATTTGTTGTATGTCCAAGACATCAATAAGATAAGGTATCTTTATTAGTCACATGTACATCGAAATGCACAGAAAAGTACATCTTTTTGCGTAGTGTTCTGGCGGCAGCCTGCAAGTGTTGCCACGCCTCCGGCGCCAACGCAGCATGCCTGCAACTTTCTAACCCATACATCTTTGGAATATGGGAGGAAACCAGAGCACCCGGAGGAAAACCACGGAGACATGGGGAGAACATACAAACTCCTTACAGACAGTGGCCGGATTTGAATCTAGGTTGCTGGTGCTGTAAAGTGTTACGCTAACTGCTACACTAACATTCAAATTAATGAATGTGTGGGTGCAACTTCTAATGCTTAGAAGCTGAATAGCTCCTGTTTAAGCACATTGAGAGAGAAGTGTGAGAAAGGCCAACAAACATTTCTTTTTGCTCAGGGGCCTGTTGTTGTAAAATACATTAGGTTATGAGACCCACTCTGTTGTACATATGTATTGAATAAGTCTAATCTAGTATAAGGCCTCTCCCTCATGCACTCTGAAATTCTGCTGATTTGGGGTATGAGTCACAGGTCTAGGGTGGGATGGGGAAAGGGGAGCAGACCAGACATGTGACAAGTAGCCGAGGGCAGACAGTCATTTGCTGGACGTCAGCATGTGTTGGGGTGAGGATCAGTAGGAGTGTTGAGATGAGAGTCAGGCTGTGAAGTTGGTAGGACATCATGTTGATAGTGGTATGGTATGGAGGGGTGGGGGAAGAAGTGGTAAGTGACCTACAGTTTGGTGCTCATGAGAGGTCAGGTCATAGAGCAGTGATCAGAGGGATGGGATTACGCAGAAATTCTGTGATGTTTTTACATGGCAGGGGTTGTGGGCTGAGGAGGTGGGTGTAATAACCTCGAAGAGAATGTTAAGTGGGACGTGGGTCTCAAAAAGGGAGATCCATTGTAACACTTTATAGTGAACCTATCTGAAGTGGGTTGTCCATGACCCAGACAGGTCCCAAGTAATGCTTAATCAGTCCTCAGAAGCTTCTGCATGAATTCAAACTATTCTGCATGAATAGCTTGCTCCAGCTGTGACCAAACATGTAAAAGACATTGCAATTCACTGCATGCATGTCTGGGCTTTCCTCATCAATGTCAATGTAACAGCGACAATGTCAAATGTGCATTTATGAGGATTCACAGCACAGCTGTGTACACAGGTCCTTTGTGCATATGGACTGAAGCACAGAAAACCAAGTTTCACTGTGTACTCTGCGCACTAATAGGCCCCAGTTACATGAAGTGATTGATTGCACTCTACAATTAACTTGTGAGGTGTGCAAAAAAAAATCTCACAATGTAAATGAGTTTGTGCCTTATATGGGTATTGGAATTTCATATTTTAAAAATGATGGCATTTTAAGAGCACTATTGAGGATGAAGGTAGGGCAGAGATTAATACATTTTGGGCTTGAATTTAATGTCACTGATCCACCTCCTGCCCAGGTGCAGAGAAGGGCTGCTTCCTAGCTTACAAGCAGGTTTCAAGTCAGGTGCTGTCGGTATCTTAACATCATCCTATTCAAAATGCTGACCCACTGTACTTTGGGTGCAGATCAAGGATTCAAGATTGTCCACCTCCCACACCACACCACCTCACCATTGCTATGTTTATACCTTAGTTTTTTTGAAACCTAAAATAAAACTTTAACTTTTTTTCTTTCTTTAACTTTTTAATTTTTTTTCTTTCTAGGGCCACAGTAGTTCAGAAGTTCAATACTTACTGGGTCAAATTACATGGTCCAATAGTTTCTCAAGTAAATGCTCCTCCTCTGTCACAACAGGCTGCAACAGAGTCTCCACCAATACTACCAACAACTACCCAGCTAGCTAAACCAGTAAGTGCTCTTCAAATAGTTTAAGGATTTGAGTTCATAGTTCAAGATGGAGAGTTGGAATAGGATGTGTAAAAATAGTACTGAAGTATGTTTTGAGTGGACAAATGGATAATTTACTGAATTTGATTTAATGGATTTATTCTGGGTTTATCCCAGATGAGAAGTGATCCTTTATGTGAAGTGGATTTCCACAGGTGGGTTTAATATTTTGGGCACCCTTCCTGAATTTATTTAATTTGTATATGCATATATCAGACTAAGAACATCATGCCAAATAGCCTTAGAAAAGCACCTATATGAAGCTGATCATGTATATCCATGTAACCATCCAATTAGTTCATGTACTTTCCAAAACTTTGAATTTCTTTATCAAGCCTAACTTTTACATAAAATGATGCAGTTTACAGAAGTGCTTTGTGTCAAACTTCCAAGAAATGAAATGGATTCCACTACCTTGGTCGAGAATTTTTTCATACACTGATCTCCATCTGTGGTACTTGAGCATTTTAATCGTTTTTTTCTGGAGAGAAAACAAACAAGCTTGGTTGTTTAATGTCCGATATTACTCTTTATAAAATTAGGAGAGGCATAGAAAGGATAGATAACCAGAGTCTATTGCCCATGGTAGGGGTGTCTAAAACTAGAGCCATAGCCTTAAGGTGAGAGGAGGGAGTTCAAAGGGAACCTAAGGGCTGAATGTATTACGCAAAGTATCTGGAATGAGCTACTGGAGGAGGTAGTAAAGGCAGGAACAGTAACAACATTGAAAAGGCACCTAGACAGGTACTTGAATGAGCAAGACATAGAGGTATATGGAATTAATTCAACTGGGATGTGTGGATATATAGATGTGGTGGGCTGTAGGGCTTGCTTTTATGCTGTACAACTCTATGATGCTATGAGATGGTGGTGTGCATCAGGGCAATGGAAGGGTGAGGCTGAGCTAGCAATCAGCGGGAAATGGGAGTTGTAATTGCCATGGGGGATGTGGGACTTGGGCAGAGCTGTGGCGAGGGTAAATACATACATAGATTCCTCAGATAGGTGCCCAGCACATGTCAGGCTGTCTGCATTTCAGATGTAGGAGTTAGAAAGTGTGGACCTTGCCATTAAGTCCCCGATATCTCTTAATGAGTTTTGTACATTGACATAGTTTTGCAGTGTGCACACCCTTGTGCCATCTGAAATCATTCCCTCTCAAGCAGTCAAATGAATTCTAACATCAGAGCAAACAAAATCCTTTGTGAAAAACTTTCCATGGAATTCTCCTCAATCTCCCACCATCAGTTAAATAAGTCAGATAAGCAGTCTATTTTAACTATTTTTGCTCTTTCAGAAGGGATTTCATATGCTGAACAATTTCCAGACATTTTTTCAAAGTGGATTCCTTTAAATCAGGCTGATGGTTTACAATCTAAATTCTTTAAATAGTTAGATTGAATTGATAAGAATCAATGACCTATTTTAGCTTCTTATGTTGCTAGTTTAATGCTACAGACTGTGGTGATAAGAAATCCTGCCTGCGGAATCCCACCGGATGTGATCCTGAGCTCGACAGATTGTGCTTCTTCCTCTCCTTTACAGCGCAAGGCTCTTCAGTGCTTTTAGAGTTGAGTGGACCATCTAATGGGTACATCTCATTTGCCCTGTCAGATGACAAATGGATGGTGAGTATTATGGCAAAATAAAATCTTGGTTGCATTGGATTATTTTACATTGATTATACCAGATGTTAAGGACCAGAGGCTGTGTTATCAATTCATCTCTTTGTGGAGAATTTGTCTCTGTTGTTAGCACTAAGTCCCTGCAAAAAACATAGACCAGCATTTGTATTCACTGTTTCCTGGAACTTTCAGCATACATCTCTGCCCCTCCCTCAATTCAGCTGTTGTCACCCTCACCCTCATGGAATCATAGAAGGTAAAAACAGGTCCTTCAAACCAATGAGTCTGCACCAACCATCAACCACCCATTTACACTAACCCTACGTTAATCCCTTTTTCTTTCATTTTCTCAACATTCTCGAACCCCAACCATAACTCTCATTCATGCCTTTGCTTTCTTCAGAAAATACTCTTCCAGTGCAGTCCTGGCCTCCTGTAACTTTAAGATCATCCAAAACCCCGCTGTCCATATCCTGAATTTCACCAAGCTTTCTTCACCTGTCACCTCTGAGCTTATAACCTACGCTGTGTCCTAACTAAGTAATACCTTGATTTATATGTACCATCCTTTTTAAATCTCTCTGTGGTCTTACCACTCCCCATCTCTGCAATCTCCTCCTGTCAAATAATTCTTAGAGATATTTGCACTTCTGTAATTCTGTCCTCTTGAGCAACCATGATGTGATTCCTCTGCCATTAGCAGCCATGCTTTCAGTATCAAATGTCCCCAGGCTTTGCGATTCCTTCCCCAGATCTCTATGCAGTCTTACTCTGTAAGTACCTCCATAAAACCTACCTGCTTAATCGTGCTTTTGGTCATCTCCCCGAGAACCTACAATGTGTCTTAGCATCAATTTATGCAAGATAACACTTTTGTGAGGCACCTTGGGAAGCTTTGCTCCATAAAGATGCTATATTACTGGAAATTGTTGATATTATTGTGTGGCCAGAAAGAGCAGGAAGGATCTGCCAGTCTCCCCATAAAACAGCTGCTGAAGCACAACAAGCTTGTCTGCTTTTGAGAAACCTGTAGGTGAACTTCTGTTCCCCTCTGCTCCTTCAACTTACCTTTGGGAGCCTCTTTGCTTGGGCAGTTATTGAATAACAGTTACAATGTATACTGATTCCCCAGCGTAAGGATGGTGGAACCAATGGAGGGAATGCGCGACAATATTGCATCCCCTATCATTTTGGGTGAAATGCCAGGTGGTAGGCCTCAACATCTTCCTTACTGAGGTTTCCAGTAATAATAAAAACAAGGCCATTATATAACATAGAGTTAATAATAAAGCACACTGCACAAGGAGGTCAAGAATACACAAGCCTGCAATATATTCGCAAAGCTTATTTCATTTTGTCAAAGAGCAAATAAATGCACAATAAAAAATCACAGCAAACTGATTCGTTGGCGTGTTGACATGATTGAACTTGAATTTATGTGATTAAAAATTTTCTGTTACAGGGTGATGATGATGTTTATTTATGTGTTGTTAATGATCAAAGTGTACAGATTAATCCAGCCCGTTCCACTGGCCGCTCACATCCAATATTGAGCTCACAGGTAGGTGCAGTGAATCCAAATTTTCCACCTGCCTGCCTAAATGGGGCTTTTGACTACAAGTTTGCTGTGTACACTTCCAAGATGAGTAGGGCATTCTCCGGTTCACACACAGTAAAACAACAATATATTCATAGCCTTGAGCAAAGATTGGAGTCAGAAAATCTCTTGTTCCAATAACAGTGGAATTGTGGGAAAACATCCTGGAAAAGTTAAATGATTCAGGGTTAATTAGCAAGCTTAAGAGGGTGTGATAGTGACAACTGTTGAGAAGGCAAGACAAATGTTTACTGAAATTTTTTATAAAAAGGAATGAAGAGGAAGACATTCATCCTTAACAACAGTATATTGTGTTTCTATGATCCATCCAGAGTTTCCTAAAATAGGATTCAATAGATGGAAGGGTAAGATAAAACACTAGATCTAGATTCTGGAAAAAATGAACTTAATGAGGGGATGAACTCCTCTTACTGTTATATTTTAATGTTCTTATGTTCTTTTATGCTATTCAATGGCAACAAATATCTCAACTTGGAAATAATTGTAACAATGTTTATTTTTTGTCAGGTTTCTATTTATGACATGGCATGGAGATTGGAAGATGGGGTGACCCAGTGTTCATTTAGAAGAAACATTCAGCTCCCTAAATATAGTGAACGCTTTGACCTAGACAGGCCATATTACATTTTCCTAGCAGAAGGGAAAGCAGAAAATGGTGGGTTTGCTGCTTATAGACAATGTAAAGTAAGCACATCTGCAGCATGCACTGTTAGTGATACCGCTGAGAGACCTGAACAGCTTGAATTTCTTTAACAGTGCAGTGATACTGGGTTTTATCCATATTTGACGGGCCATCCAAATTATTATATCTCTGTGTTATAAACCAGCAACAAAAGAAACACACTGAGACATGTATAAATGTTAAAAACTACTTTATTAATAACTACTTAAGATACTAAGAAAAATAAAAGTAGAAATTTTAGAAGTAACAATGTTAAACCTTGAACATTAACCCCAAAAACTAACTAAATTTGTCGTGAGTGTGTGGCAAATTCCCAAATTCCACGTCCAGAAATGGTTCTTAAAGTTCAGTTCAGCAAGCCATAAGGTGAAACATGAGTAAAGGCTTCTTCAACAA
>JARFYF010000063.1:17384783-17399201 GCA_030265395.1 Rhina ancylostomus | reverse complement strand
GTGACAATAAACTGAACTTGACTCTCAGCTATCTTTATCCTAGTATTCCTCTTCAGCTAAACATTACAGTCTTGTTCTCATTAATTCTACCAGCTTTAATTGCTTCCACAGAACTTATTTCTTCACGTCACCTTCCCCAACTTCCCTAAAATTTAAACAGCCCAATTGATTTTGTTTGATAAGCATTGCACAACCTTTTTACAGTAAGTTTTTCCAGAGTATTACTTAATAGTTTTACAAATAGCAAAAGGTTGGTGGAAGCTTTGCAGTAAAGCAGTAGTCCAATCAAACCATGCCCTGATAGATAATGGGACTGTGGCTAACAGGAGGCTCTGCCATGTTTTCCTTGATCCCACGTGACTGAAATCTGTTAATCCAAAATCATTGTCAAAAACACAAAGCTCCTAACTACTTGTCTGCTCGAAAGGTTCATTTCTTTTTGGCCTCACTTATACAAAATCCTGTTTGGCACTTAATTGACCAGCTCTGGTTGAAGATAAACCATTCAATTTACTCTCAGCCAAAATACCAAATCTCCACAGCCGACTGGTAACTTGTAATCACTTTCATTCAATCTTTGTTTCGAAGAGAGTAGGAGTCCTGCTCGTATTTTTGAGGAAATAATCTCCTGGGGCATGTGCATCATTTCTAAGGGTTCAGGAAGAAATTGGGGGAGTGATGTACACAAGAAGTAATGCTTCCCAACATAGCACATGAAATGAACGTGCAGATTTATTGAATTATTTGTTCACAAACTGACCCAGTGAATGATTGTATTGAATGGAAAGCTCTTGTACAAATGGAAGTGACTCTTAAAGAAATCCCTTTCATTGACACATTGTTTAGAACAAATGATATCACCACATATGGTCCTACAGCTCTGTACTGATGTTTAATGTTGCACTGCTTGTACTGAGAGTTGAATTTACCTCGAAAAGAGCTCTGCGCTATTTTAGGGACCTATTGGTTTGGTCCAATGCGTTAGGTATGACCTTTTAAAGACATGAAATTTTAACGGGATAGAGGTAGTCAACTGAGGGCAGTGGGTCAAAAGGACACAGACATATTTAGAATTGCAACACAAAGGGCAGTCAGCAGCTGGAATGGATCCAATTGACAAACCGTTGTGTGAGCAAGAAGGTATAGTTGATAATCAGGAAGTAGCAGATCAAATAGGCTGAAGTGTTTGCTTCATAAATACAAGTAGTAAATATATATAACTGTATTTGTATGGTTGCTTGGTAACACACTTATCATGAAGTCAAAAGGTCATGGGACACTCAAGTATGTTCTTCAGTGGAACTGCTCTGATCACAATGGTTGAAGTGGATGTTAAAGATCTCAAGGCATCCCAAAGAGTTCTTGCAGTATTATGTTCAGTATTCTTTCTTCAAACAGTAATACCAAAATGTATATTAATGAGTCATTCAACTATTTGTGACATTGTCCTGTGTTTATGATGGCCAAGAACATGAGAAACAAAAGCAGGCATAGGCCACTCACATAGTCTCAGCCATTCAGTAAGATCTTCTGAATGAAATTCCTTTTTCCAAAGTAAGAGAAAAAAATAAATTACAGGAAAGACATCATTAAACTAGAAAGAGTGCAGTGAAGATGATGCTTCCAGGACTTGAGGGTCTGAGCTCTAGGGAAAGGTTGGGCAGGCTAGAACTTTATTCCTTGGAATGTAGGAGATTGAGGGGTGACATGATAGAGGTGAATGAAATCATGAGGGGTATAAAAAGGGTAAATGCATATAATCTTTTTCCCAGGGAAGGGGATCTAAAAACCAGAGGGCGTAGGTTTAAGGTGAGTGGTAAATGACGTAAAAGTGACCTGAGAGGCAACTTCTTCACAAAGAGGGTGGTGCATATATGGAAAGAGCTGCCTGAGGAAGTGGTTGAGGCAGGTACAATAACATTTAGAAGACATTTGGATAAGTTAATAGGAGGGATTTAGAGGGATACCTGGGCAAACGGGACCAGCTTAGTGGGCATCAGGGTTGGCATGGACCAGTTGGGCCGAAGGGCCTGTTACTATGCTGTATCTCTTTTTGCTGATCTTTTACCTCAGTGCCGCTTTTCTGCACTAGACCAATATCATTGATTCCCTAAATATCTACAAAAAAATCGATTGACTTTTTTCTTAAACACACTAAGTGGCTAAGTCTATATAGTCCTTTTTCATAAAATTCCAAAGATTTACCATCTTCTCATCTCTATCCTGAGCAGTTCACTCTTTATTTTGAGACCACGATCCCTAGCTCTAGACAAGCCAGCCAGAAGTAACACTATTCTAGGTTCAATCCTGACCTCTGCTGCTGCGTGTGTGTGCAGTTTGCATGCTCACCATTGACTGCGTGGGTTTCTCCCCCATGTTCTGAATTCCTTTCACGTGCCAAAAAGAAAGTGCATCCATTGTAGGTGGTTTGTAGAATTTGAGAATGTGGGGAGAATGGGTTACATGAAAATTTAATGGAGGAATGGGATTACTCTATGAGCTGGCATAGACTTAGAACATAGAACATTACAGCACAGTACAGGCCCTTCGGCCCACAATGTGCCAACATCTTATCCTGCTCTAAGATCTACCTAACCCTTCTCTCCCACGTAGCCCTCCATTTCTCTATCAATCGTGTGGCTAAGAGTCTCTTAAATGTCCTGAATGTATCTGCCTCCACTACCTCTGCCAGCAGTGCATTCCACGCACCCACCACTCTCCATGTAAAAAAACTTATCTCTGACATCTCCCCTATACCTTCCTCCAATCACCTTAAAATTATGCCCACTCAAGTGAGCCATTTTTGCCTGAAGTAACACTCACTGGCCTGTAATTCCCAATGCTGTCTCTACTCCCTTTCTTCAACAAAGGAACAACATTTGCCAGCCTCCAATCATCTGGCACTACCCCTGTGGCCAGTGAGGACACAAAGATCATCACCAAAGCTGCAGCAGTCTCTTCCCTCACTTCCCATAATAACCTTGGATATATCCCGTCCGGCCCCAGTGGCTTATCTATCCTAATGTTTTTCAAAATTTCCAGCACATCCTCTTTCCTCACATTGACATGTCCTTGCGTGTCAGCCTGTTGTATGCCATCCTCACAAACGTCAAGGTCTCTCTCTCTCTGGTGAATACTGAAGCAAAGTATTCATTAAGGACCTCCCCTACCTCTTCTGACTCCAGGCACATGTTTCTCTTTTATCCCTGATCGGTCCTACCCTCACTCCAGTCATCCTCCTATTCTTCACATATGTAGAAGACCTTGGGGTTTTCCTTAATCCTACTGCCAAGGCCTTCTCATGCCCCTTTCTAGCTCACCTAAGTCCATTCTTAAGCTCCCTCCCGGCTACCTTGTAACTCTCCAGAGCTCTCTCTAGTCCATGCTTTCTAAACTTCAGGTAAGCTTCTTTCTTCCTCTTGACAAGGTATTCTACATCTCCTGTCAACCACGGTTCCTTCACTCTACCGTCCTTACCCTGCCTCAATGGGACAAACCTATCCAGAACCACATGCAAGTATTCCTTAAGCAACCTCCGCATTTCTGCTGTGCACTTCCTCAAGAACATCTGTTCCCAATTTATGCTGCCAACTTCCTGCCTAATAGAATCATAATTCCCCATCCCCCAGTTAAAGAATTTCCTATATCGTCTGCTCCTATCCTTCATAGCCCCTCTCCAAGGCTATGGTTACGAACGTTTTTGTGTTCGTTGCTCCAGATTTCTGGCATCTGCAGTCTCTCTTGAGTGTCTTAGGCCCAACTGCTTTCAGATGCTTCAATAATAATCTTTCTTTCATTATTAGGTCAGAAATGGGAATGTTTGCTGATGGTTCCACAATGTTTATTTCAGTTCACAATTGCTCAGCAATTGAAGCCATTCATGTTTGGATGCAGCAAGACCTCGACAACATTCAGGCATGGACTGATATGTAGAAAACAATATTTACATTATAGAAGTGCAAGACTATCACCAACAAGGGAGTCTAAACACCCATCCCTGATATTCAAAGTTATTTTTATCACCTAATCCCTCCCTATCAATATCCTGGGGTTCATCATTAACCAGCAATGCATCTGGACCAGTCACATGAATACTGTGATGACAAGAACACGTCAGAGGTTTGGAATCCAGTGGAAGTAAATTTCCACTTGACACCCTGAAACCTTTCCACAACCTACAAGACACAAGTCAACAGTGTGATGGAATATTTTTCACCTGCCTCAATGAGTACAGCTCCAACACCATGCAAGATGCTTGAGTCCCTCTAACACAAAGTAGCCATTTGATTGGTACATCATCAATTACCCCGAACAGGAGATATGTTTCCTCCTCCACTGGCATGCATTGTAGTTACTTGCCCAGGCTTTCCAACAACACTTCTCAGACCAGTGACCTCTACCAACAAGAGGGTCAAGGGCAACTGGCACATGGGAGCATCACCACTCACATGGTCACTTCCAAGATACACACCATCCTGACATGGAAATGTCTCACCATGTTTTCATTGTCATTGGGTCTAAATCCTAGAACCACGCCCCCCCTCCTCCAAGAACATTGTGGATGTACCTTCACCCAGCTTTTATTCTCTGTGTAATGGAGCAGCTCACTTGACCTTTTCTAGGGCAATAAGTGATGGACTATAAATGCCAGTGATGCCTAGATTCTAAAAAAAATTACGAACATATAAATAAGTAAAAAGTAAACCTGCTGGTTTGGACACCACTGCAGGTTTTGAGGTTTATCTGTTGATTTCCTGAATATGGATCATTAGCATAAATTTTGAATGAGTGAGGTCCCACCACAATTCCAGTGGGAAACCATTTCCCACATTTTACCATTATGATTAGCTATCTAAACCATTTACTTTCTGGCTTCTCTTTTGCAGTTAACTAATTGGCACCTGTTCCTTGGCTCCACATGTTCTGAATCGACTCTTTTTTTTCCCTTATCGAAGGTCTTTTCAAAATCCAAATGAAATGCAGCTGCTGCATGGTTGTTGTCTGTATAAGCTAGTCCTGACCTTTCAAAGATTTCAATAAGCTTGATTGAATGTGATCTTCCTTATTGAACTTTGTGCTAGCAATTCTTTGATATATTTTTGTTTTTTGAATTTTATTTGATTACATCTTTTAGTAAAATTTCAATTAGCTGATGTTAAGCCAATTGGTATACGATTTTCGGGGCTTGTTCTATCTCCTTTTTTAAGTGAAAGAACAACCTGAGCTATCCTCTCGTCTTCTAATACTGTTCCCTTTCCAATTAATTGTTGCAAATATGTAAATCCATTGAATATTTGGGACATAGTTTATTCGAACTAGGGGTTTAATTCTCCCTGTTATGTAGTAACTGGTTTGTTGTTGCACTAGCAAAACCTGTTACAAAGTTGTCCCTGAATGTTCAGGTACATAAAACATAATTATATAACATTAAAAATAACCTTTAAACAGCATCAAAACCTAGATCAGTAATCTAGAAGAAACTTTCTTTTATCTTTGAGAGGAATAGCGTTATAAAACGATGCAAAAATAATTTATTTTCTCATTTTCTAAGGAAGTTTTGTCACTTAACACTTCCGTACAGATACAGTAGAGTATAATTTTTCCTGGCTTAGAGACTGGATAATGCTATGACGTGTCAATTTCTAATTTAGGGTTTTATCTTATGATCAAATCACAGGCTGCCATTAATACATTATTCAGTAGAGACTCAGGAATGATCACTTCCAATTGCAAGTAATTATAGCAAATGTATTCATCTTAACCATTATTAACACATAACAGACATGCTAGTAAATATTATAACCCTGTAGGTCATTAACTCAGTTCCAAATGAATAGGAATATTTTCAGAAGCTGTCTAGTCAGCCATGTATAACATTTGTCTTCCTAATACTGTAATGTGTTTAGAAATATCACAATAAATGTCTTTTAAACCATGGTTATTACATGAGTGTCATCATGCCATGGAGAGAGATGTTATAATTAGACTGATGTGGCATCAAGTTTCATTCTCACCTAGAAAGTAAGTGGCTTGCCCTCAAGCACACTAGCGTTATGGTCCTCTGTGCAGACTCTGACATCATGAAAACAGATACTTCGAAAATCAATTGCAGAGATATGAACCTCTGCTCCACTGTCCTGCAGATTTCAATTCTTCATTTTCAACTTCAATGGTTATTAATCCAACAGTGAAAAGACACAATACAGGGAGGAATCAAATCTGGAAAATGTTTTGATATAAACATCGGGAGTTTTTAATTAACTGATTCCTGCCGGTAAGGAATACTTAACTGAAGTTGAAGGTCCTTGGAGACTTTGACCTGAAAGTGTCCTTCACACACACTTACAAACGATACACAGCTTGGACTACACAGAAGGAAAATTTAGAGGACTTACTGTGATGGCTTGCAGTCTTTGCTTCAGTAGATAAGTCTCCTCCATCCTAAGAATCAAAACAGAAAGAGCAGAAGGCTGAAGAACATGAGCAGGAGAGGGAGACGGGAGTGCTGGCGCGTGCTGCAGCTGGGGTGGAGAGTATTCCTGGCTTGTCAGGACGTCTCCCAGCAGACGATGATACTGGCCTGACTCAGACAGGCACATGTGATGAAGGCTGTAGAAACAGATTGCTGGCCTGACTGTCACGTTTGAGTGACAGACCATATGTTCTCCTTGGCCCAGAATTCCTTTTGTTCAATTGTTTCAGGAGGTGAGACAGCATCCTACCATCCAGCATTAAAGAGACAATACTGTTTCTTAAAGCTAAGAAAGATTGCATGTGTTTGTAATATAACCAGAAATGCAGAATGCTATAGAATTGGAATTGTTTTATTATTGTCATTTGTACTGAGATACAGTGAGAAACTTGTCTTGCATACCATTCATTCAGAGCAATTCATTACATAGCACATAGAGGTAGCACAAGGTAAAACAATACAGAATGCAGAATAAAGTGTCACAGCTACCAAGAAAGTGCAGTGCAGGTAGACAATAAGGTGCAAGGTCATAATGAGGTAGATTGTGAGGTCAAGAGTCACCACAAGGTAGATCATGAGGTCAAGAGTTCATCTCATTGTATAAGGGAACTGTTCAATAGTCTTATCACAGTGGACTAGAAGCTGTCCTTAAGTCTGGTGGTTCGTGCCCTCAGGCTCCTGTGTCTTCTACCCGATAGAAGAGAAGAGAGAATGCCCTGGGTGGCTGAGGTTTGATAATTCTCATGACTCTGTACTAACTTTCAAATTTTTTCTTAAGAACATAAAAACACATGAGACAGGAGTGGAATAAGCCAATTGGCCCATGAAGCCTGCTCCACCATTCAACAGGATCATGGCTAATGCCGTCTTGGCCTCAACATCACTTTCCTGCTTTCTCGCCACATCCCTCAGCTCCCTTGTATTTTAAATATCTTCAGTGACTCCACTTCCATAACTCTCAAAGAGCCCTGACCAGCCCTTGACCAGCCCTCTGAGAGCAGAAATTTTTCCTCATTTTTGTATTAGATGCGTAACCTTTTTTTTCCTGAAACCATGTCCCCTACGTCTAGATACACCCACCAGGGAAGACATCCTCTCAGCATCTAAAGTGCCGATCCCCACAGAATATTATATATCTCAGTAAGATTATGTCTCATTCTTCTAAACTTCAATGAGCACAGTCCATGCCAATATATTACACCCAACCCCATGCACTCTCATCTTATGCAGCAAGAAACTTCAACAAATATGTACTGTTAGCAGTCACTCTGAGGACTGATAGGGTTATGCTATTAGATAACCATTCCTCTATTTGCTTTAGCTAGACCCAGTCAAGGTTTTTCAGTAAAATAGTTGATTGGCTTTCCATCCCAGTATTACTAGCTCATTCTGGATGGAATTCTGCCAGAACCTTGCTTTAGAGGGATTTATTATCTGTACACCTAAGTGTGAGGGTCAGGTGGGCTGCTGAACTGCAAAGGGCATCAGCAATCAGCCAGAGTTTCTAGCTGGGGTGATTGGTACAGGAATCCCACTACTTATCTGCATCCCCTTCAACTCCAACTCAGAGTCCTGGGGCCAGTGGCACTGTCACAATCTTATACTTAACAGCCGGAATTCATTAACCTTATGCTGAGTGGAGGTATTGCAGGAGATATTGGTCAATGGCAACAGCCTAAAGCGGACTGATGTCAGAGTGTCTGCTCCTCTTCGGCAGCAGACAATTTTCTTGTATAATGCATTCAGTCTGGTTTGTGATGTTGGCATTGATCAATTACATGCCTGACTGTAACTGAAACCTTCCTTGGCCATGTGGCTCAGTACCATCCTGGTGGTGAAATCATTAACCTAAGTTTAGAATCAAAAACAATAACCTTTTGTTTTATTCTGGATCAAAGAACTTTGGCTCCACAAACAAAATTGTGTGATAGGTGTAATGACCAGAATTAAAATGTTGCTTTTACACATTACCAGAAGTTAAACATGATAAAGGAAATAATGGCCCCTAATAAGTCCAAATTTTGGTCAATTTACTTGATGGTAGTTTTATTTTTGATTTTAACCCAAAATTCAGTGTTTATTCCATTTATATCCGTTAGATGGTGGTTTAGGTTTTGCAGTCAATGACAAAATGCCTGTAATCACAGCTGATTTCTGAGCTAAGTTTTCAGTTACATTTTTCCACCTTCCCTATTCTGAGTTACTTTGAGAAGTTAGTTTTATTGTCAGTTACAAGGTCCTGCACAATGATGGCCTCCATTGCATCCCCATTATACCTGGGGCACAGGGATGAGTGTGCAGACTGGGGTGGTGCTTCAGAACAAACCCTAGCTATGAAATTGTTCAAAAAGCTTTGACAACCATCTAAGGCACGTGTTTTGGCTTAACTGACTGTTAAATCTATCAAACATTTTCAAAATTTCTGAATGTCATTGACATTCAAAAGCCACTAAAATAAATTCAACCATTACAACTAAATAAAAAGCCCTGTGGTGTCTCCATTCAAATGAATGAACATACTAACCTGCTTCAGGCTCTTAGCATAGATTTCTCATTGTACTTACTGGGAAATTTTGCCCTTTATCACTTTACTCTCTGAGAAAGCACAGTTGAGTAGAAGCTGGCAAAGATTAGCCATTGTCTCTGTACCTAGTTGGTAAGACTTGGTAGCTTCTTATGGGAATGGTCACATCATTATATTGTATGCAGAAAAGTTTATCCACTGTTAGAGATGCTGTCATTTGGAGGAGATGTTAAATTGAGACCCTATCTGTTTCTCTCAGGTGGATGTAAAAGATATTATGGCACTTCTGAGTAGGAAAGTTATCTCTTGTGAACAGACTTATGGTTATTACAACATTACTAAAACAAAATAAAATTTAAACCAGATCACTTAGTCAGTATCACATTGTTGTCTGGAATTTGCTTGGTGCAAAATGGCTGCTGTGTTTTCTACACTCCACTTCAAAGCACTTTATTAATGGTAAAGTGCTTTGGGATGTGTTAAAAAGGATGTAAAAGGTCTTATGTAAATGCAAGTCTGTCTTTCCACCTGTAATGTTTATATATCTTTCTTTCTGCTCTCTTTCTTTCAATCTCTTTCAATTAATCCTTTCTTTCTTTCGGCTCCCGTCCCTCCCTCCCTCCTTCCCTCCCTTGTTCCCACCCCCCCCACCCCACTGTTACTGGTAGCAGGAAGTTTAAACTGCCACTGATGCACTGTTATTATTTAAATCAAAGTTCCCTGTAGAGTGATTCACAGTATCCGAATCTGTAGCAGAGTCAGAAATGTCAGCAATTTCTGGTTGCATTCCATTGCTGTCTGCATCATGTTCAGATTAGGACTAGTCTGGAGGACTTGAGCAATGGCATTGAAATTTAACAATGTGAACAACCATGCAGTGTTTCTTTCACCTACCACTCACACCAAGATCCAAGGGCAATACAAGTGCAACCTTCTGGAGAAGCAGCCACTTAATTGCTATTGTAAAATGTGTCTAAAAGATCTGCATCTTCCTGCACCCCATTCCCACTTCTCACTGCTCACCACAACATTACATTTGTACCTTCTGCTGTCCCAGAGCGGTACAAAGATAACCGCGGTGCAAAAGACTCATTACATTCCAATCTCCATGTCCCCCATAATAGCATCTTCTCCCCTTTGTTATTCATTGTTGAAGCGATATGATTTATTTGCTGGTACTTTCTCTAATCCCCATGATTCCATTATTATAGCTCACTCTCTGTTCTGGAATACATCATGAAGTCTGAACCTCTGCTTCCCAGCAAAGTAGATCAACACACAAATAGGCTGAGGCATCCAAATTGATTGAAATATTGTTTTTCTTTTCACTGGAGGAACTTGAGTTGGTGGGACAAATTGCCTGCTGCTCCCAAATGTCAGTGGATAAAAAATTAGGCAGGTGATTCAGGTTACTGCAGGGTGTTGGGGAACATTAACCATACTGACCCACATTTTGTGGATGTAAAAACAGTGAATCTACCATCATTCACTGTTAGTGCTGCATGGAATTGACATCATATTTTAAGAACACATTTACACAGTTCGGTCAGCAAACACAAAAACTGAAGGTATCAAATCACTGGATTTCCTTTGGGAAAAGGAGGGTGTAGTTTTTTTGCCTTCTCATAAACTTGAGAAACCAGTAAGTTAACCATAAAGTTTTCATAATGCAAGATAGCTTGAAACTGTTCAATTCACTTATATGAGGTTTAAATAGGGAGTGGTGCACTAAGCCATAATTACCTCATGGCAAATTCTCGATTCCTAAGAAAATATTTTGTTTATTTTTAATATGTTTATTTATGAAGATTGAGCCTCTGAAAGGAAGAAAACAATACTCCCCCCTCACCAAATGGTATGTGGAGTCAATCCTACTAACTGTTGTACTGAGTCTAGCTATGTCTGGATCTATTCCAGAAGATGTTGTCAATTCTATGTTGCACTGGCAGTGAATGCTGATACTTTCACCATCATTCCAAACACAAATGTGGTAAATAGTTTTATTTTACTGTTTCTTGTAATGCCCAATCTTTAATTTGTGGGTCTGCAAAACATTTGAAATATTAGTTAGAAATTGTGTTTTTCTGCTTCCTGATTTGCTTTTCTGTAAGAGTTCTTCAGTACGATTGGTTACTCAGCCACCTCAATGATACCACTCATGCTGGATATCAGGAAAGTCTGTGAACTGATGTCTGTCCATTATGATGCTGGAAAAGGGGAAAATCCATACCACAGAGCTCTTCAGATCTTTCTGAACAAAGTTGACAGTGTCAGCTTTTGAAAATAAAATTGAAGATGAACCTTATCACATTTGAATCATGATTGTCAAATGTTTGATTCTTCTTTAGATCAGGTTGGTGGAATTTGAATTTGTGAATAGGGAGCTCAGAGCTGGGGGCAGCACAGCAGTTAAAGGGCAAGACTAGCTCATTGTGGCAGCTGTCCATCATGAAGCAGTCAGCTGCTGGCATTTCACTAATCATGTTGGCTCCTGAATATCGGTTGGCTTAGATGTCATGGAACCAGGAGTTAGGCAGTTGATGGAATGAACAAAGAATGGGCTGCCTGGGATAGAATCTTCCCCTGGTTCCACTAGGAAACAATTGGTATTCACCTTATAAGGTTGCCTATTCTTGACCAGCAATTCAGGTTTTCTTTGTGTAAGTGCAATGTATAAATCAGGTGAACATACAGGGATGTTGCCAGGGCTCGAGGGACTGAGTTACAGGGAGAGGTTGGACAAGCTAGTACTTTTTTCCTTGGAGCATAGGAGACTGAGAGGTGATCTTATGGAGGTGTATACTGTAATATCACGAGGGGAATAGATAGGGTGAATGCACTCAGTCTTTTTCCCAGGATTATGGAATCAAGAATCAGAGGGAATAGGTTTAAGGTGAAAGGGGAAAAATTTAGTAGGAACTTGAGGTGTAACCTTTTTACACAGAGGTTGGTATGTATGTAGAATGAGCTGCCAGAGTAAGTAGTTGAGGCAGGTACAATAACAACTTTTAAAGGACAGTTGGGCAGATACATGGGCAGGAAAGGATTAGAAGGTTATGGGCCAGATGTGGGCAGATGGGACTAGCTTAGATGCTCATCTTGGTCAGCATGGAGCAGTTGGTCTGAAGGGTCTGTTTCTGTGCTGTATGACTCTGTCTCAGCTGCTTGAGAAAGCAATAGCATTAAAATGGCCAGGAGGTATTAATCAAGTGACAGGAATACTGCTTGCATTTTACCTCTCATTCCACATGATTTCTACTGGGTGGAGGCTGTTCAAATGCTTCCTGTAGTTTGTATATTTGCAATAGCTGTCTGCCTTCATTACATTTAAAACATCATGATATGCATACAAATAAATGGAAGGCAGAAAAAGCTGTTGAAACAAGATAGCTTGATGTCATGAAAATATGCAATGATTTGGGATGGTACAGTAGTGTAGCGGTTAGCGTAACACTATTATTGCTTCAGCGACCCGGGTTCAATTCCTGCTGCTGTCTATAAGGAGGTTGTACATTATCCCTGTGTATTCGTGAGTTTCCTACGGGTGCTCCGGTTTCCTCACACATTCCAGAGACGTATAGTTTAGGAACTTGTGGGCGTGCTATGCTGGCGCCGGAAAAGTGGCGATACTTGCGGGCTGCCCCCAACACATTCTCAGTAATGTGAAAAGACGCATTTCACTGTGTGTTTTGAGGTACATGTGACTAATTAATAAAGAAATATCTGTCTATATATCTATTTGTATGGATGGTATTGCAAGAGGTATGGGAATCAGCACAATAGATATCATATTCATAGTGTAATACACTGTATAGGAATAAACCATAGCTCCTGCTATGGATGGTGTCTGTGCTGGAAAGGAAAATAAAGGAAAAGGTTTACTAGCAGCTGGGGCAATATTCTGTGTGTGGCACATATAGGTTCTCTTGTCTCTAGGGAACATGAAGCACAACAGGAATAGTGAATGGTACAGTTAAGGAATAAGTTAATGTCCATAATAAAACCTGCCAACAGAGCATCTCTTTAACATAGAGATGTGGTGTGTCAATTTTACGATGAATATTTCTCTGTGTGTCATTGCTGGGAGAGTTTTATATCCTCAGAACAACAATATCCTGCAGTCATTTTTGTATCTCGGCATCAACTGCAAATATAGATAGGAAAAGATTAAAAGCTCAAGTACAAAGAGTTCTTGCTGGATGATTTACTGAGGCATTTATTGTTCCACATTATATTAGTCCACTGAAGACTAAAATAGTTTTGATCTTGTTTAAAAACACTACCATATTAGCACAATGTACTTGTCCCTTACACATATTTATGTATCTTAGGGTGATGACAACCAGTGTAGTCCTTCTGGAGAGTGGAACAGGAAAGTTAGTACATGGATAGCTGACATTACAGAATTTTGGATGAACAACTTCAAATAGATCAGGACAAATGTAACACCAAGGGAAGATGATCGCTTTGCCACTCTTCAGTATTTCATCAAGATTTTAATTCATTTATTTGACATCTCTGTTAAAACAGCCACAGATGGAATCACTGATGACTGCCTTATTGTCAAAAGCCAAAGATACAATTTGAGCATTTACGTATTTTTAAATAATTAACAATTTTTAGCTTGAATATATTATTCTTTACAGAAAACACTTATTATAAGTCTGTGAAGATGGACTTATTACACAGTGCACTCTTGCTAGTCTCATTTTAAATTAGCTTTTGTCTGAAATTATATTTTACCGACATTAAATAACACATTTTTTTATACTTGCATTAGATGTCAGTATCAATAGCAAGAATGACATTTAATGTTCATTCCTAATTGCCCTTGAGGTGGCAGTGATGAGCCTAGTAAGAAAAAGTGAACAGAGTAAAGTACTCTTGAAATATTTCTCCATTTTTTATACTTGGGGAAGTGAAAGGAATGTAAGAAATTGGAGCAGGAGATGGCCTTGTGTCTTACAGACTCTCTTTTGTTCTTCATTAAAAGTATGGCTGAACTTCCATGATATACTTTCCTGCTCTCCCTTTCTCCTTTAATTCCCTTATTACCCCAGGAATATGCCTTGAATGTTCACATTGGCTGAGGATCTCCAGTCCTCTGATCTAGAGAACTGAAAGATTCACAAAGGCATTATATTGTTTTTACCTCATCTCATTCCTAAAAAGCTGAGCCCTTATCCAGTATCCTTGTGCCATGTCCAGTGAGGGAAAGTTTCTTAGCATCCACTCCACCATGACATCCCAGAATTGTATACATTTCTAATGCAATCCTGTCACTTTCTTCTAAACTCAAGTGAATAGAGGCATAATTTGCTCAATGACAGTTTAATTAATCTGGTAAATCCATGCTTGATTTTTATCTATTCTTTCAGAATTATATTGTAATCTGTCCTGCTAATTGCATTAAAAAAGAGAG
>JARFYF010000063.1:17326821-17337465 GCA_030265395.1 Rhina ancylostomus | reverse complement strand
AAGAAAATCTGCAATTCTTGCCCAGTGGACCTTTAAGTGGCCACAGGTCACCAACTGCTTCCTCAGTTCAGGACAATTGGGGATGGACAACAAATGCAGGTGTTGCCAGTAAAGTCCTCTAATGTGAGGAAATAAATTAATGACTCACCTCAGGAAACATTTCACCTATCTGCAAGGCACAGACATCAACAGTGTAATGGAACAGTTTCCACTTACCTGGATGAATATAGATCCAATATTACACAACAATTTGATGTGACCCAAGACAACGCAGTGCATTTGATTAACATTCCAAATGCCATCCTAAACATTCACTCCTTCCTCCAGTAATGCCCAGTTTACATGCAACAAGACCCTAAAGGCTCCAACCTGAAATGTACTATCTTCCCCGCAAGACTGTTGTCCTGATTTAGACTCACGTCGATGTTCCTTCATTTTTTTGCTACGTCAGGATCTTGGTGATCCCTATGCAACAGCAATGTGGGACCATCTTTAGCATCATCAGTTCAAGGAGACGGCTCAACACCATCTTTAAATATAACTGCAGTGTGTAATAAATTCTAGGCAGGCCATTGATACCTGAATAAAACAAATCTGTGCCCATTTTTAAATTGGAGTAATTTTAGTTCAAAGTACAATTTTACACGAGATAGTTACTACAATCATGAATGGATGACCATTAAACAAAATTGGTGCATTTTTTTCAAGGGGCTTAGTGGAAAATCAGACATAGCATTACAAAGTAGAAGTGTAATGCACAGAAAGAGATAATTTAGCCCATTGAGTCCACAATGAATTTGTAGAGAAAGTTCCATTTCTCTGCTTTTTCCCTGTAAATTATTTTCCACCCATTGACTATTCAATTACCCTTGAAAGCTCTGATCAATCTGTTTCCACCAAGTTTACAGATAATGAGTTCCAGATTATAAGTTATCTGTATGTATTTAAAAATAAAAGTCAAGTCACATTTGCTTTCTGCACCTGATGGTGACCAGCATAATTTTGGGTATTGCGTAATTTCACTGATAGACCTGCTTTAATATTCAGCACTCTCACATTACTTTGGAAGACTTGTGGGATACTTGGCAAGGCAAGGAGATTAGGTTGAAACTTTAAAAAGCATTTTTCAGGCTACAATTGCAGTACTGTGTACAGTTCTGATTGCCACCTAACAGGACAACTATTCACAAAATGTGGTGGAGTATATGCCACTATATGTGTTAATGGTGCTGAGGTGGGGATGGTTAAAAGCTTCAAAGTCCTAGGTATAAATATCACTATTTGCCTGTCCTGGTCCAACTGCATAGATGCTACAGCCAAGAGAGCAGAGCAACACCTCTACTTCCTCAGAAGGCTGAGGAAATTTGGCATGTCCCTAATGACCCTCACCAATTTTTAAAGATGCACCATAGAAAGCCAGATGCATCACAGCTTGGTATGGCAACTGAGCTCTGCCCAAGGCCACAAGAAAATGCAGAAAGTTGTGAACACAGCCCAGTCTATCATGAAAACCAGCCTTCCCCTACATTGACTCTATCTACACTTCCATCTACATTGGGAAAGCAGTCAATGTAACCAAGGACCCCTCCCTCCCTGGTCATTCTCTCTTCTCCCCCTTTCCATTGGGCAGAAGATGCAATAACTTGAGAATACTATACCATCAAGCTCAAGGACAGCTTCTATTGCACTGTCATAAGACTCTTGAATGGACTTCTTGTACGATAAAGATGAACTCTTGATCTCTCATCATGGCCCCTGCACCTTATTTGTCTACCTGCACTGCATTTTCTCTGCAGCTGTAATGCTATCTTTGGCATTCTGTTATTCCTTTTCCATTTGTACTACCTCAATGTACTTGTGTTTGGATGGCATGCAAAGCAAAGTTTTTCACTGTATCTTGGTACATGTGACAATAATAAACAATTTACCACTGGCACAACAGGTAGTCCTGCCACCTCACAGCTCCATTGACTCAGGTTTAATCCTGATCTCAGATGCTATCTGCGTGGAGGTTGCAAGTTCTCCATAATTATGTGGGTCTCCTCCGGTACATTGGTTTCCTCCCGCGTCCCAAAGATATATTGGTTGTTAGATTAATTGGCTACTGTAAATGGGGTGACAGGAGAATCTGGCGGAGAAAGGGGTAGTTAAAGGGCATATGAGAGAGAATAGGAAATGGATTTGATGGAATTGTTCTGAGAGCCAGCGTAGAGTCAAGGGCTATCTGGCCTTTATCTGTGTAGTAAGGAAATGCAAAATCTAAGGAAGGATGTGCTGACATTAGAGAGTGTGCAAAGGAGATTCATAAGTGTGTTACCAGAGCTAGAGAGTATGAGGAGAGACTACCTAGGCTGTGGTTGTTTACTTTGGAACAAAGAAGATTGAGGAGACATTTATCTAACTGAGATGCAGTGAATTATGTAAGGCCAAGGAAGAGTGAACAGAAGGGTAAGCAGTGAGACCAGTGATTAGGGGCATAAATTTCATAAATTGGTGGAAGGATAAGAAAGAGTGGTGGGGAAAAAGGCTATTGGGAACTCACTACCTGAAAGAGTGGTGTGGAAGAAAATCTCCACAATTTAAAAAATATCCTTATGAGGTAATCACCTACAGGGCTATGGACCAAAAGCCTGGAAGTGCGATTAACAAATTTCATTTTGGTTTTGGCCAGTGTGGTTACAAAGAGTCATACAGTTATGCAGCACAGAAAAGGCCCCATGGCTCATCATGATTATGCTGACTATCCAGTATTTATCTATATTAATCCCATTTACCAGCACTTGGGCTGTAATTTACCATGCCTTGGAAATTCAGGTGCTCATCTAGATGCATCACAAATGCTTTGAATGCATTTGCCTCCACTACCTTCTCAGGCAGCCTATTCCAGATTGCAACAACCCTCTGGGTGGAAAAAAAAATCCTCAAATCCTCTCTAAACCTACACTGTAACCTTAAACCTATGCCCTTTGGTCTTACACACTCCTGCCTATCTCTCCTATCAATGCCCCCTATCATAATTTTGCACATCTCAATTAGGTCCACCCTTGGCCTCCTTGACTTCAAGGAAAACAAGCCCAGCCTATCCAGAGTCTCCTTGTAACTGAAACATTCCATCTCAAGCAACTTTCTGGTAAATCTCTCTGCACATCCTTCAGTTACAATGGATCAAAATGTCTCCAATGCTGTAAATTTCTAAGATCCTAAGATGAATTGTGATGAAACTCTTGTCCTCAAAGAAAACAGTGCAGGTTCCAAAGAAAGTTTATCTCCCTTTCAGCCACATCTTTTTGTGTTGGTCATTAAATCTCACCCATTAGTACTTACAGCCAAAGAAGCCTTTAAAAATTGCCATAATTTGGTAATTTCAAAATTTTGCTTTTTTATATATGAAATGTACTCAGATTTCGTGCTTTCCTTCATAATGAAAGCACTTTTACTTTGCTTTTACATCCTGAAAAAGAGTGGAAAATGGAACAAAGAACAGTACAGCGCAGGAAGAGGCCCTTCAACCCACAATGGCTGTGCCAAACTAAAATAAACCAACCTACACGTGATCCATATCCCTCCATTTCCTACATGTCGATGTGACTGTCTAAACTCCACTCTTCTGTCTGCTTCTACCACCACTCCTGGCAGTTTGTTCCAAGCATCTGCCACTCTCTGTGCAGATGTCTCCCAGATATCTCCTTTAAACATTTCCCCTCTCACCTTAAAGCTATATCCTCTAGTATTTGACATTTCCACCCTGGGGAAAATGACTTTGACTATGAAAGGATGTTATCAATCCGTCCCATAATTTCATAAACTTCTATCAGGTCTCTGCTCAGCCTCTGATATTCCAGAGAAAACAATCCAAGTTTGTCTAAATAAACAGAAAGAGAAAAATATGCCCCTGGTAGTGTTCAATGTCTGCCATTACAAAAACAGTTTGTTTGGCATTACTGTTCCTCTGCAGCAATGAGGTAGTATTTTCAATGCCAATGGACTGTGAAATACATACATCCCATGTACTGATCTATAACATTATTAAAATCATACAACAAGTGTGTATTTCTTATCTGTCACACTTTGAGTCAGCATCAGATTTTTGTATTCACAACCAAAAACCCTGTAAACAAACAGGCATTGATTTTATAGAAGCCTAAACTGGTCATTTTTCAGTGAGATTAATCATTTCACACTTGAAAGCAGTTAATCGTTTGGCAGAGAAGCTTAACTTCTGTAACCGCCAACTGACTTTGCAAGTTAGCTGAAGAATAGTGCACTGTGTGTTCCATGGTGTGATGCCCCTGTCATTTCAAAACAATGTACTTATGAACAATGCTGAAGGAGATTTGCCATAAGCTTCAATAGGAATGAATACAGAAAAAGATCTATAACAGTTGCCTAACTTGATATTGCCCATTCTACACTATCTCTCAGAATCTATTTAACCCTATTGACTCAGAGATGTAATTGAATCAGTCATTTCCACAATTGTCATGGATTGCCATGTGTGTTGAAATATTGTCAATTATGCAACCAACTGCACATGCATAAAAATATTCACTTTTATGATCTAATCAATGAGCCATTTGGAAGTAAATGCTGAGTAAATATTATTAATAAAAATTCACTTTTTATGGGAAACCTTTATGCTGTAAAATTAATGATACCAATTCCATTTTTTCTGCTTTATTCATTAAGCTGCAGCTTTATCACACAAATCAATTCTTAACACAGTATTTTAAATTCATTCTGCTCTAAAAGTCTGAGGCAGTGGGTAGAGTACAAATTACTGCAGACACCAAATTAAATTTAAGAGCAGGGAATTTATTCTCAAATTGTAAAAAAAAAACAAATGATCAGCCAAAGCTGAGGTACTTAGAAGTGTTCTGGGCATCACAATATAGGGGAAATGTAATGGACCAGAGACAATATTGAGAAGGTTTATCACTTTATTCCCTGGACTGGAGAATTTTAACTAATCGTCAGGATTAGAGGGGTTGGGGGAACAGGAAGCTGAAGGGAGCTTTGGTTAGGGTGTCCATAACTATAAGGGGCCTAGATGGAGAGGAAAGGAAGGAAGAGAGGGTAAGATATATTTATTAGTTACATATGCATTGAAACACACAGTGAAATGCATCTTTTGCATAAAATGTGCAGGGGGCAGCAATCAAGAAAGGTAATAGAATATTATTTGCTGCAAGAGAAATTGAATACAGATGTAGGAAGGATATACTTCAGTTAAGTAGTGCATTGGTGGGATCACGTCTGGAGTACTGTGTACAGTATTGGTCTCTTTATTTAAGGAAGGATGTCAATATGTTGGAACCAGTTCAAAGAAGAGGTGATTTTTGGAGTAATACTTGGAATAATTGAATTATCTTCTGAGGAAAAGATATGGGGTAGCTTATTTAAGACAAAGGTGAAGTGAAATTTCTTACTTTTAAAGGGTCATGAGTCTTTGAAACTCTTCCTCAAAGAGCATGGAAACAAAAGTTGAATATTTTGAAGGCAGAGGTAAACAGATACTTGTTAAACAAGGGAGTGAAAAATTAGCATGGGTAGATAGGAACTAAATTGAGATTACAATTAGATAAGCCACGATCTTATAAAGTGGCAGAGCAGGCTTGAGGGGCTGAGTGGCCTACTCCCATTTCTAGTTAAGTTTGTATACTTGCATGATCTGTTTTACTTAGAGGAATCAATAATTAAAGTCAAGATGATTGATAGAAGTCTTGGCGGGGGAAGCAGGAAATATGTTGTCGCCCAGAGGATGATGGAAGTCTGTAATTTGTAGTTACAAAGAAGGTAGAAAAGATCATCATATTTTAAAAAAGCACTTGGTGAAGCATGAAATCCTGAAGGAGTATGGACCAAGAACAGGAAAGTGAAATTAGGTTGGAAATCTTCTGTGCTAGGATGAATGTAATGGGCCAAATGTCTTCCTTCACTGCTATAAATGTCTACAATGCTACTCCAAAAGTAGGGTAAGTGTTCATATTTTTGTATTTGTCTCCTCATATTTGCCAGCATATGATAAAGCTACACTTCATCTTTGTAGCTGATTCTGAAAAAGTTCAAGTTAGCCATTTAAATAACGCTGTGACCTTTTAGAATGATTCCAAATTCAAGCTCTTGTTTTAGCCATCCAAAGTAAAAATGAAGACACTTTTAAAATCTAGTCTCTCCATTTAATATTCTGGCCATGTAAATAGATTGTACCTGAAAAGGATTATTTAATCATGATACCATGTGACTGATGCTTGCTATAACTAACCACTGGGTCTACAAATGCAGTTACTTGAAAACTAAAAACACATTTTTGTGTCTGGTATTCTGTGTATATTAATGTGTTTCATTGTAGCAGGTTTGGCCATAACCATAAAATACTTCTCAAGCCTTATATGCACATCTTACGGCCCTTTTACTGGATTCAGCAAAGTGATAATGATCAGTGAACAAATTTGTAGTGACACCAGTCACTGACCACACATTTCTGGGTCAGAAAATTAGTAGATGGTGGCAGTTCACAGGACTGATGGATGGCACAAGGGTTTAATTGCGACAAAGAAACCTTGTGGAGGTGGTGTATTTCCAAACAAAACAGGCACAAACATTGTTGAAAACATGAGGGCCAATTTTGTGTATATCAGGTAGGATTTTACGGTGAAATTAAAAGAGGTTTTTGAAAAAAAATAGCATGCTGCCATCCTGCTCACATTGATATAAGAGAACGACAAGGAACAAAGTAAAAAAAAAAGCACAATCTAGAAAATCTGAGCTGCTTAGATTTCCACTGCATGACTCTAGCCTTCTGTAGAAGTAGCAGATTGCAATGAAAGCTGTTATCTCCACCAGATTTGGGCAAAATTGACCTGTTCTCCATGGTGGGGTTGATGCATCCCAAGCCCGAGGAGAAGTGGGAAGTGTAATTTTCCATTCTCCTAACCACAACCCATAGACACTCAGGCAGGCCGTCCATTGCCCCATACATTCAGTTTATCAGCCGTGTCAGCCTTTTAATGAAGTTTGATCCTGGAAAGTCTACATTTGATTCTTCAGGATAGTAATGTCAATTACTGGAGGAGAAGCACTTAAGAAGGAAAGTTTAAAGGAGATGTACAAGGCAAGTTTTTATTACACAGGGTGGTAAGTGCCTGGAACGGGCTGCCAGGGGTAGTGGTGGAAGCAGTTACGATAACAGTGTTTAAGAGACTTTTAGATAGATACATAAATATGCAGCAAATGGAGGGATATGGATCATGAAGGGCAGAAAAGATTTAGTTTAATTTGGCATTGTGTTTGGCACAGATATCATGAGCCTTCAGGCATGTTCCTGTGCTGTTATGTTCTATGTTCTACAGCAGAACTGATGTGTAACCTTAGCCAATGGCAATTTGATAACTGTGGTTTCCCTTCTTACTCATGTGGCTGCTACCCATTAATGCCAAGCGGTGTGTGCTGCTGTGAGGATCAGTCTTCTACCCTTGTCTCTTGGTACCTGTAGCACTGATCTCTGATCTGGTGCCTTTGGCATTGGTGGCTATTGATCCAATAGCTTCTTCCTTGTTGCTGCTCCATTTCCTCCAGGACTAGTTGGATCTACTCCTTGGAGTCTGGAATAATGAAGTGTGGGGTGGGGGTAGGTTAAGTGGAGTATACCGCTGAAGGACATTGGTGAACCAGATGGACTTTTATGTCAATCCAATAAATGTTGTGATCTTCATTAATAAGGCCATTTGTTGTTTTTCTAAATTCCAGATTGTTAATTAGATTTAAGTTCCATAGGGTTGGATTTCAACTCGGGTCTCTGGATTGTTCATCTAGACTTCTGGCTTATTAGTCCAGTAACTTAATCAATGTGCCAACACTGGACTATATGTTCTGCCAAAGGTGCTCCCAAGTGTTGGTGATGGGGAGTTCCAGGCTCTAGATCCAGGGAAAATGAACAATATATTTCCTTGTCAGGATGACGTGTGACTTGGAGGGGAACCTGCCGGTGGTGACGTGAGCATGCCCTTCTCCTTCTGGATGGCAGACATCACAGATTTGTGAGGTACGGGTGAAGAAGCCTTGGTGAGTGATTGTAGTGCATTTTGTTGATGATGCACCTCTGTGGCCACTTTGCACCATTTGGTGGAGGGAGTGAATATTTAGGGTGGGGGATAGTGTGCCAATTGATAGGGCTGTTTTATCCTGACTTGTAGATGGCAGAAGGGCCTCACGCAGATAATCACTGCATCTATGTTGAATTGGATGGGATTCTCACTGTTATGCTTCTAACCACATCATCCACCACAACTTCCCCATATTTGCTAGCATTCCTTGTTTAAGGTATTTATATGCTTTCTTGTCTTGAGAGAGAGCAGCCGTTGTGAGTTGTGATCATTGTACAGGTAGCATAATAGTCAAGTTATTGACATAGTCAGCAGAGTTCTTGACCACAGATCCAGAGAAATGAGTTTTGATTCCACCATGGCATCTTTTTAAAAGATATTTTGTTTTAAAAGACATTTAGATAAGTACATGGCTGGGAGAGGTTTGGAGGGACATGGGCCAAATGTAGGCAAGTGGGACTAGCTTGGTGGGCACCATGGTCCGTATGGACGAGTTGGGCTGAAGGGTCTGTTTCCATGCTGTGTTACTCTATAACTTTAAATTTAAATCCAAACGGTGAATTTAAAAAAAAAAGGGATTATATGCTAGTCTCATTAACAGTGACCACAAAGTTTCTGGATCTTTGTAAAAAGTCAACTCATTCACTAATGCCCTTTTGGGAGGAAGGCTGCCATTCATACCCAGTATGATCTACATGTGAATCCCAGACCCATAGCCATGTGGTTGACTCTTTTCTTTTTAAAGCCTTCTGAATGGTGCTGTTATGGTTCATAGCAGTGAGGATGCAAGAAGATTAGCTAACGTGATTACAGGATTAAGTGTTTCTAGCCTTTTGTAAGGTTTAGTTTTATTACCTTTGGAGCAGTGGGGCTGCATAGTTTACTGAGGCTGAGTTGTATTTCACTGACTGCCTTTCGTGCCAACGTTAGTTGTATTGAGGCACAGTGGAAGTTTTTAGGTTCTTTCAGTTGATCAATTCAATATTTGTTGGATAAGCAGAACGGGTAGAACATGACTTTGCCACAAATGATACTGCGGGACGGAAGAGGGAATCCACTCTGTCCATCTCTGTTTGAGCTGGGAGATACATTGATTAAAAACCTTGCTGGTTCCAGCCAAACAGGGAGGTAAGACATCTGTCACTAAGAGATACAGCACGAAAACAGGCCCTTCAGACCACAGAGATTGCACTGGCTATCAATCACTCATTTACCCGAATCCTACAATAATTCTACTTTTCTTTATTTATTCATTCCCCCCCCACCTTCCCTTTCCCATCAGCTTCTTCCAAATTCTACCATTCATCTACATACTAGGGGAATTTACAGTGGCTAATTAACCTAATAACCCATACATTTTGGGAGGAAACTGGAGCCCCAGAAGGCAACCAGAGCACTGTGCAGTCACAGGGGAATTGTGTAAATTCTGTACAGACAACATCCCAGGTCAGGATTGAACCTGGATCACTGGGGCTGCGAAGCAGTGACCCTACCAGCTGCGACACTGTGTCACTTTGCCTGGCTACATCACCTTGATGAGTTAAAACAGCTGAACAATATGAATGCCTCACTCCCACATCCTTCGGTTCAATGCTACAGGAATCAGTGCCCAAAGGAAATTGTTATGGACTTTCTACAGTGAGCATTTCCTGCAATGTCTAAGTAAAGTGCACAAGATTCTGAATCACAAGCCAATGTGGAAATGGAGAATGCAAGAAGGTGTTCCAGGAGTTGATACAGTTGGTGCTGAGTTCACAAGCTCTTGTTTGTTATTATGAGTAAGGAGGTCATGCTGCAGCTGTATGATACTTTAATCAGACTACACTTGGAGTATTGGGTGCAGTTCTGGTCACCCCATTATAGGAAGGATGTGGTGACTGAAGAGAGGGTGCAGAAGAAGTTTACCAGGATGCTGCCTGGATTCGAGGATATGACCTACAAGGAAAGGTTGGACAAACTTGGGTTGTTCTCCCTAGAGCATTGGAGGCTGAGGGGAGACCTGATAGAGCTTTTTTAAGATTATGAGAGGCATAGATAGGGTAGACAGTTAGAACCTGTTGCCCAGGGTAGAAATATCACACCAGAGGACATGCTTTTGAGGTTATGGGGGGCAGTTTAAAGGTGACACGAGGGGCAAGTTTTTTAGGGTAGGTGCCTGGAAAGGGTTACCAGGGGTGGTAGTGGAAGCAGGCAGTTTGGTGGAGTTTAGGAGACTTTTAGATAGACACATGAATGTGAAAGGAATGGGGGCATATGGATGATACACAGGAGGAGGACATTTAGTATAAATTGGCATCAAGATCACCACAACATAGTGGGCCAAAATGGCCTGTCCAGGGCTGTACTGTTCTGTGTATTTATGTAACCAGTAATTCTGTCACTAGAGCTCTATTGCTTTATGGCATTGGTTTAGTTTGGTTACAATGTATGGAGAATGGAGATGAATGATAGGTTAGGTTTGCATCAAGGACTCTTTTCAATCAGAGGAATAATATTCACTATTTGACAAAGATGTTTATTAATCATTTGCATAAGATAGAGG
>JARFYF010000063.1:17292172-17302815 GCA_030265395.1 Rhina ancylostomus | reverse complement strand
CCAATTGAGCTCACTTGAAAGAAAGATGAAAGATATTTATTAGTCACATGTACACTGAAACACACAGTGAAATGCGTCTTTTTGTGATACTGAGAATGTGCTGGAGGCACCCTGCAAGTGTCGCCACGCTTCCGGCGCCAACATAGCATGCCCACAGCTCCTAACCTGTACATCTTTGGAAAGTAGGAGGAAAACAGAGCACCCGGAGGAAATCCATGCAGAGAAAGTATAAACTCCTTACAGACATCGACGGAACTGAATCAGTGTTGTTGGCACTGTAATAGCATTACACTAACTGCTACACAACCATGCCAACTTTTTGCAGAGGTGGTGGATATTCTTGTCTTTAAAACTTCTCTAACCTCCTTTAAAACAAGTTTTCTGAAAGCCTATCATTTTGACTAGATTTTAAGTCACTCCTAATCTCTATCTCCATGGCTCTGCATCCTTTACCCTACCTATTCCACTGATGAAGTGCCTTGGGATGTACATCTTACTTTAAAGCTTCTATATTAACACATGTTGTTTTGCAGAATGAGGTTAATAGTCCCAAAGCCTGACTGGATTCATGAATATTTAATTCTTTTTGCTCTTCTGAAGATACTCATTCCTTGTTTGGAGGCCAATTTGGAGGCCCTCCACTATTCTGCTCAAGTAATTATTATTCAGTCATGAACTTCAGTTACCATCAATATTTTGCTGAGTTGATTCAGCAAAGACGAATTACAACCAGTAACGTGATTGATGTGTAGTGACATACTAGTTAAACCCATTATGCTACATAAAAGACTGTACATGCTTTCTTTCCCATTGTTCCCAGACTTATCGGCTACCTCTCTTAGACAACGATCAGACCATAAGATATAGGAGCAGAATGAGGTCATTCAGCCCATTGAGTCTGCTCTGCCATTCAATCATTGGCTGATATTTTGTTCAACCCCTTTCTCCCGCCTTCTCCCCGTAATACTTAACACCCTTATCAATCCACAATCTATCAACCTCTGTCTTAATAACTTGGCCTCCGCAGCCCTCTGTGGCAAAGAATTCCACAGATTCTCATTATTACTATCAGGGAGGAGGTACAGGAACCTGAAGACCTACACTCAATGATTCAGGAACAGCTTCTTCCACTCCACCATCAGATTTCTGAACCCACAAATGCTACCACATTATTCCTTTGGTTTTGCATTTTTTTATTTATTTCTGTAATTTATAGATTTTATGTCTTTGTACTCTACTGTTACTGTAAAATGACAAATTACACATCATATGTCAGTGATAATAATTCTGATTCTAAAACTCAGCACCCTCTGACTGAAGAAACTCCTCCTTGCTCGCACGATAGTGTAGCGGTTAGCGTAACATTATTACAGTGCCAGCGACCGGGTTCAATTCCGGCCACTGCATGTAAAGAGTTTGTGTGTTATCTCTGTGTCTATGTGGGTTTCTTATGAGTGCCTCCCACATTCCAAAGATGTACGGATTAGGAATTTGTGGGCATGCTATGTCAGCGCTGGAAGCGTGGTGACACATGCAGGCTGCCTCCAGAACATTCTACGCAAAAAGATGCATTTCACTGTGTGTTTTGATGTACACGTGATTTAATAAATATATCTTATCATCTCAGTTTTAAAGGGATATCCCTTTATTCTGAGGCTGTGCCCTTGGATCTCTTACTGATGGAAACAGCAACTGTGTCACCTGGTCAACCTTGGTCTCCACCATTCCATGGATGTACACTTGTACTCTCTATCCCTCCCCTCACTGTACAAGTTAAAGAAAGAAATGCCTATTTTCTCACTTTCCCAGTTCTGATGAAGGGCTCTGGACCTAAACCGTTAATTCTGCTTCTCTTTCCACAGCTACTGTCTGACCAGCATTTTCTTTGAGTATTACACTCAATCTTCTTCTGTATTGTTTGCGACTGACCAATGTCAGGTTAAATAAACCCTCCCTCTCAACAGCAAAGCTGATTATTCATTATAGTGTTAACATTGCTGAGTTATCATTATAAGCCCAATCAAGACTCTCCTGTGGCAGTAAATTAAAGCTACAGTGTCATCATTTTTTTTGTGTAAACACAGTGGATAATTGGCACTTTGCAAATTCAAATTGCACTGGAATGATGAAGATGGGGGAGGTTTATTCTTCAACAGTTGGCCAGGAAAATCATTGAAGCTTTTGCCTTGATTGCACTGAAATTCAATGCAGGTTCAGGAGATGAGGGAAAAGAAGCATCCAGCTAGTCATTAAGGAGGCGAGAGCAGCTGGTACCATGTTCGGCAATTCTCCCAGCTATGTTACCATGGTGATTATTTACCAGGGCTGTGATGGCTGTGAGATCAGAGTTCTAGGTATACTGAATTCAGGCTGTGAACCATTTCAGATAGAAAGCCAAAGCTTTTTTGTTTCAAGCACTTTGATGCAGAACATGAAAATCAGATTCCATTCAATTTACCAAAATATTCTTCTTGTGAGTTATCGCTATAATAGTGTATTTCTAAAATAGGGAGAGAAAGGAATATCCAGTCTTACACTAGTGCAGATGTAATCCTATGACAAATGTATTCTGTGAGGAAATAGAAGGCAAACTGCAATACCTGGTTAGTCTTTGTAAGTTGTAACAGAATAAAAATATGACTAAGTGCCTGACTAGGTGAAACCAATGTTGATATTATTAACCCATAATGCCTTCTGAAGAAAGGATGTACGTATTAGAATGCATAATTCAGTTGAAACCCCTTTATGCAGCACATAATCATACACATGAATTTGCAGCCCAAGAGGATGGTGGAAGCACATTCAATCATGGCTATTAAAAAGGAATTGGGTAGATTCACAAGGTGGGGAGTGAGGTCAGTGGGGGGGGGGGTGTGGCGGTGGTGGTGGGTGGGGGAAACCAGCAGCAGTTCAACAGGGAAAGATTTGAGAGTCCTTTCCATGGGGAAACGACACTGAGTGCTCTTTCAGTGAGTTGGTTTGGGCTCAGTGGGTCAAATGGCCTCTTCTTCTGTTTGACTGATTCTGTGATTTAACAGTGAAGGTGGATTAAATAGATTCCCATTGAATTAGGACATAATATTCCTTTCTCCACCAACTCAGATATTTAGAAAGTTCCTGCAATGATTAATAAGCTACAATTTACCAGAAGTAATTGTTGGTTTTAGTTTTATGATTCCATGAAAAATCCTATTTTACTTGATCCTTTCATTCTGAGATTAAATAGATTGTATCCATTCATGGAATCTGTTGACTGTACATTTCAATTTTAACAACAACTTTTGGCTATATAGTGCCTTTAACATATCAAAGCATCCCTGAGCCAGTCACAGGAGCATTATCAAAGATACACTGACATTATGAAGATACCAAGACAGATGGTTGAAAGTTTCAACCAAACAGGGTTTTTTGCGAAAAATAAAGAAGATGGATAGACAGGTTTAAGAGTAAAATCAAGAGCTTGGGGCCTGCCAGCCGAAGGCACAGGACATGGATGGAGGACCAATTAAATTCATGGGTACATAACTGGACAAGCACAGATCTCTCTCTAGGTTGTGGGAAAGTTCAAAAGTTTGGGGTGGCACTGTAGCGTAGTGGTTAGCTCAACGCTATTACAGCACCAGCAATTGGGGTTCGATTCCTGTCGCTGTCAGTAAAGAGTTTGTACATTCTCCCGTGTCTCTGTGGGTTTCCTCCGGATGCTCTGGTTTCCTCCCACATTCTAAAGACGTACAGGTAGGTTAATTTGGGATTTAAAATGGGCAATGCGGACTCATTGGGCCGGAAGGGCCTGTTACCATGCTGTAAATAAAATTTAAAAAACAAGCAATGATGGCAAGAGTGAGGCCTTGTAGGAGTCTGAAAACAAGGGGAATAATTTTAAAGTCAAGGTACAGCTTAGCTCAAGAGGCAATATACATCAGGAGGCTCAGCACTGGTAGGTGAACTGGACTTGGTTAGGATGCTGGGAGTAGACTTTGGATGAGTTCCAGTTTGTGGAGAGTAGATTATGGGAGGCTTGCTGGGATCTGGTGTAATAGCCCATTCTTGAGCCAACAAAATTTTGATGGCTACAGCAGCCGAGTTAGGTGATGTTACAGAGAGGGAATAGGTGGTCTTAGCGGTGGCAAGTATATGTGCTATGAAGCTCATCTCAGGATCAAATACCACTCCAAGGTCATTATAAATAGATTCTGGAAGATATGGAAAGACATTTCAATTCCAAATCTCCATCAGGGGTTTCCAGAAAAACTTTTCAAAGCATAACACAGAAGTTACTTCTGAAACTCCACCAACTTGATCCCTGTCAGCCATTCTGATGTAGCAACAAGCAGAATGACCTATTAAACTCTGTTGGCTGAGGAATGGTACAATGGCTTTGCCTTGGTCTTCTGTAAATAATGCTAAGGATTTTTTAACTTCCAAATATTTAGGAATGTGCAGTTAAAATTTCTCAGAATAATTCCAGGCATGACAAACTTCACTTGTAGACTAAAACCAGAGAAGGTGGCATTTCTTTCTTTAGAGCAGAATGGATTTAGGGGAGATTTAATAATGGCATTCAAAATAAGGAAGGGGAAATTGTTTCCCCCAGAAACACTACTAATTAAGGAATGGAGGTTTAAGATGCATAGTGAAAGAAGCAACAGATCAAATGAGAAGAAAATTACTTATGATTTGAAATTTAATATAACTTTCAAATATTCAGGAGTCAAAGATTTGTGGAGTAGGAGTGGGGATGTTAACTAAAGTGTAGCTCCTTCAAAGAGTCAACACAAGTACAATGAAGGGCCGTCTGTTCTTTATGGTTTGATATAGGCAGATGGGTCATCTCAGTAGGTGAGCAGAGTCTTAAATTAATATCATATGCAATCATTTATCATGTACAAAAAAACCTCAACATTTCTTTGGCATTGCATTGAAATGTGAGTCTGCTACACAAGCTCACGTCCTTGAGTAGGAATTGACGAAGAGGCGAAAGTGCTAGAATCTGAGCCAAGTTGACATTATAATTGAAAGAAGAGGAGAATTTCAATAAGGTTCAATGAGGTGAAAGTACAGTGTGGTAACCCACTTGAAATCCAATTAACCCTCCTCAAATCAATTTTGCTGAAATGTGTCATTTTTCATTGCTCTAGCACTGCACCTCACCTTTTAAAAAATTGTAAACAGCTTTATCATATGCTGAAACAAAATATGTGGGAGGTGCACAATAAATTGTTTAATAAAAATAAATTAAGTAGTCTGGTTATTTCTTGCAAGAGTTCAATAATCGCTAATGTTACCAATTCTATTTGTCAAATGTAACTGACACACGAGGCAGTGGGATTTGGGCTGAATTAGAACTGTGAGCTCAATTAACAACAGTTATGGCTCTTGGGATGAATTCTTTTATTATGACAGCCACATTATACTGTAAGGTTTTAATAATTTATTTAGCATCCATTACTAAAATAGGCTCATTGCTTAGTTTTATCTGTATTTCTGCAGAAACTGTACAAATACTTTGTGCCTCTCTTGCTGAGTCACAACAGCCAGGACTGTAATTAGAGTTCAGCATTCATGTGGAATTGTGCAGTTATGTAACTAGAAACAACACATATCAACTTGTGTCTAGAATTTTTCCCTTATGCTATCTTTAAGTCCATAAGAAGTCGTGGGGAAGATTTCTTCACTCTTGGAACATGTGGGATGCAGGAAAGTCAGGAGGGAGGGGCAAGTTTTCCCCATTAAGAAGCCTACCTCCATCCACTAAAATGAAGGTGCCTTCTCCAAGTGGTCCATATCTCAAAAATGTACAGGAGAACAGGAACCATTACCACCAGCAAACCATAAGTTTTCTGCCACATTCGAGGGACTGATCTTCTGTCATTCAAAAGCTACAATTGTAAATTTCATCATCTATTGTATGTCTACCTTTGCTGAGACATAGCTCCCAAGATACGAGAAGAGGTCCACATTTTCCAAAGTGGCACCATGGACCTTTAATGCCTGATGCCAAACCTGCTTCCACTCCTATAGAATAGAAAGACTTTGGAACTAAATGTTTAAATTAATAAATATAGTTAATCAGTATTAGACAAGAACATCAATTTTTTACTTGAATTTTTGAAAAAAAGCTGCTGGAAGTTTTATACTGTCACTGATGCTCATAGAAATGAATTCTATGTGTGATGTTTTAACCTCTGAATAGAACTGATAGCACGTGCAAATGAGAAACTATAAACATATACAAATTAGACATTAGTAACAAAGCTGACAAAATTAACTGAAGACATAACAAGTTTCATAGTAAAAATTAAACCTTATCAGAAGTAATGGATCTTCTGAAGTACTGAATTGATACCTTCTGTGCTGATTAATTCTACTCCCCTTGGTGTGGAGTAAAATACAGAATAATTCACGGATAATGGCGCATATCTGAGAAGGGTCAAGAATGGAATTGGACAAGACCTGGGATCCTTTGCTCTATAAAGAAGGACTCAGAAACCTCAAAGAATTGTTATCTAATTTAATTACAAGATTATATGGAATAGCAGAGGAACAGATCTCGCTTATCAATGGACCCAGTGGAAAGTATCCTTGTTAATATTTTATGAAATCTCTACTTCCAGTAAAATTGATTATCACCATAGTTTTCATGAAGTGTTCTGTCAAGTTTGTCAACTTGAGTAGTCTAACTTGAGTACATTATAGAGAATTTTGCTTTAGGTGTCAATACTGTAGGAAGATTAGAATTTGTTATTGTCAACACTAATGACAATATAGACATTGCAGCAATCCCTGTTTTAAATCAAACGTAACATTTGTATTTTTTAATGCTTTTGTGTCAGTGTATGGGCCATTTGAGTTGCTTTCTTTTCAACTTTATTTTCCTCTCCCCTCGTATACTTCACATCTCTCCCTTGTATACCTGTTTCGCCACATAACGCATCAATACTATAAAATGGAATGAAAGAAAATTGTACAAAGTATAAACAGCTCAGCTACACTTATCAACTCAAGGACTTTGGTTATAACTGTCACACTTCAGTTGCCATCTGTCCAACAAGCACAAATGGGGATATGGTGTAGATAAAAGCTGTTTAGTAATTCCTTAAAGGTGAAGTGAAGAAAACCAGTGTTGTTTGTTGAGTTTTGTACTGGTGTAACAAGAAGGCTCATATAATGTTCTTTTGATGATGAAGGTTCTGATGAAGGGTCCTGGACCTGAACCGTTAACCTGATTCTTTTTCCACAGATGCCGCCTTACCTGCTGAGTGTTTCCACATGTTTTGGTTTTATTTCAGATTTCCAGCATCTGCCATTTGTTTTTCTCATTTAATATAGTCTGTTATTTTGTATTGGCATTAACACAACACAGGCTTGAAGATTACAGATGCCAGGCTAGAAAATATTTTGTGTGTGAAATCAAGAATGAAAGCTGCACTGTTCAGGGGGCCCATGCAATATACTGTGGGCATCAAAATTGCTAATGCTGCGATTATTCATGTAAACTATGCATAAAATGGAGGTCCAGGGTTTAGTGGCTTGCACTTAATTATTTGATTGCCTACTATAGTGAGAGCTTTAAAAATAGTGCTACCCAATGGGAAGTGCTACTGTATCTAGTTGTGCCAATTTGAGGCAGGTTTACCCTTGAGTGGTATCATGGTAATCAATCTAGACATCTCTAAAGACTGGTAGGACATTCTGCCTCTGAAGGTGAGCATTTGAGCATATGCAGGCAACCCAATATGAAGATCAATAGGCTTGTCCTTGAGGAGAAAGGAAAGATCCAGCTCAATTGAAAATGTCACTAATGGATTGATTCAAGGCCCTTGGGCCAGAATGGCAGCTTTAAGGTAACACTGAGGCAGGCTTTTGCTTGCAGGAACATATAAGATGATGGAGTAACTCAGTGAGTCAGGTAGCATCTATAGAGAGAAATGGACAGTTGGTGTTTTGCAGCATCTCCTTTTATCACTATTTTGCTTATGTATATGGGTATGCACACCTGACAGAGCATTCTGGCTATTAAAATTCATTTGCTGACTCTGTTCTTGAATTAACCTCAGCTTGTGGACATTACTGCTGGGATCAGACACTTGCATAATCAGACCTGTTTCCAAACCAGCAATGACGTGAATTTGATTTTCAGAATTGTGCAATGATCCAGTGATAGAGTGGGCACATGAGCAGGGAAAAATGACATTTCTTTGAACATTTTCAGCTTATTGAAGTGAGCTTTTTTATTTTTTTTCACATTAATGGGATATACCCTTTATGGTAACTCTGACATTTATTATCCAGCCATAAAGGAGTCTGACCTGTGGGTCCAGTTAACAGGTAGCCATATTGGTGGGTCTTGTTACATATAGGCCAGATTATGTAAGAACAGCAAATCTTCTTCCCCGAGAAGAAACAGACATGTTTTAAGAAAATTGGTGGTTTCATCTTCACCTTTATTGATAATAGAATTTTTAAGAATTCCAGTTTTATTTAATTATTTGAAATAAAATTCTCTGGTTGCCACATTAGGGTTCAAGCTCATGTCTCTGGTTGCGTGTTCCGCAACTAGTGTTATGTCATGATACACTCATGAGGGATGCTTACATACTCATCATCAGCATCAAATGTATCCAAATCATTAGCAATCAGCAGCTGAATGAAACTTGCTGATCTGTTGTACAGTATCTGTTGTTTCAAAACCTGCATCTGTGTATTTTTAAAGCATCCTCATGGACAGATTCTATGTCAATGCCAGTTAGGGGGTGAGGCATGGGGGGAGGGGAATGTGACTCAGGGCAGGCAGTACATAGCAGTTGCTAGGAATATTTATGTTGTATAACTACACTGAATTCCATTTTCTTTAGAAATTGGGAATTAAAATCGGCCAGTTCTGTTGGAAGTGTTAAATCATCCCCAATGTTCCACAAGGATGATGTTTATTGTTCCAGTGCTGTCACATTAGGAAGTGTCTTTATTAATTAAATGTTTGTTATTACTTGGAATTGGAAAAAAGAAAGCTGATGACCTCTGTGATATTTAAACCATGATAATTACGGGGATGCATTTTTACATAGCTTATATTGTTGCATTATATTTTTGTACAAAAGATTACCAAATATCATAACCCTTTTAGAAAGGGTTCCATTAATCCCAGGCAACAAGGAGAACCTGTATTCTATGGATATAATTTTGGTTCTTTTCATTACCCCAATTTATCATTAATTTTCGATGAATTGTGGAGTGTACAAGGGTTTAATCTTTGAGAATTAGTTATGACCCCAGATAAGTTTTCTTACCACCTACTTGAGCAACAATAAGTGAGCCTCCCCCACACTGCATTGGATTTAAACCCATGACCTGGAGGTGAAAATGCAATATCTGATAAACGAGTCAGGTCATTGAATGAAGCAGTGATTTAGTTGCAATAATGTGCTGTGTGCAAAATACATCTGCCCTTCATATAAAGGAGCATGAACTGGGACGTCTGGAATGAAAATCGGATCAATGCTGCATTAGTGTTGGAGTTGAAGTATTAACTGGCATTTTCTCTTTCAAGTGGTGACTGTACACTTCCAGCAGATTATTTTTTGTTTAGCGATAGGATCTATTTGCAGCTACAATACTTTTTTCATAAAGCAATAATGGCAAGCAGGCTTGAAGTGCCAATTTTCCAATCACTGCAAAATTAGCCTTTATCTTTGAGGAATGTCATTACCTCCTCAGATAAGCTTACACTGGGCCAGATTGGTGGAGAGCCCCTGAATAACTGAGAGTACAGTTCGGCACATGTATAGTCCATGCCTAGAGATTGCAACGTATAAATATACAGCATGCTGGGTCAGTTATTGGCACATTGACCTTTTCCACTTTCCCTGGACTCACCACTGAATACAGGGCTATTCTACGTTTAATGCCGATCTTCATTAAAACGATAAGTAAGAAGTTTGACAAGTGCAGTGATGAGCCCTTCTGACTCGATGATCTGTCAGCAAGGCCACAGTTGGTACTATCTGAGGCCCAGTCACTACTCACAACCAGCAACGTTTTGCAAAATGGCCACAGTGGTGTGGTCTTGAGGTGCTGAGAGCCATGTGGCTGTAGGAAGTTTGGGTGATCACAGCACTAATGTGAGCATGGGTAGTGTGCAGGTTGGATTGGTGGTCGGAAAATTTGGGCTGCTTCCAGGGTGATTCTGCCAATTACTTTTAAGTTAATTCCTTACCCTTCTTAATAAGGTACTTATGACCTGTCTGTTCTCCTGTTTTGAGTTTCTGTACCTGGCCTGTGGGCTCTTATTACAGACATTAATTCCTCTAATGCTAAGGAATGAATTGGCTTTGACTGCTTAAGAACTTGGAACACAGAACAGCACAGCACTGGACAGGCCATTTGGCCCACAATGTTGTGCTGATCTCGATACCAATTTATACTAAATGTCTTCCTCCTGTGTATTATCCATAGTCCTCCATTCCCTTCATACTCATGGGTCTTTCTCAAGCATCTTAAACTCCACTAAATTGCCTGCTTCCATTACTACCCCTGGTAATCCATTCCAGGTACCTACCACTCTCTGAGTAAAAAAAACTTGCCCCTCACATTGCCTTTAATCTTCCCCCCCCCTCTAAACTTAAAAGCATGTCCTCTGGTGTTTG
>JARFYF010000063.1:16973867-16984671 GCA_030265395.1 Rhina ancylostomus | reverse complement strand
CCTCAGGCTCCTGTATCTTCTACCTGATGGGAGATGGAAGAATGTTCTAAGGTGAGAGGGGAGAAAAGGTTAACGGAGATGTGCGGGCTAAGATTTTTTTTTACACAGAGAGTGGTGGGTGCTTGGAACAGGCTGCCAGGGGCAGTGGTGAAGCAGATATGACAGCAGTGGGTAAGAGGCATTTAGACTGGCACCTGAACAGGCAGGGGCCGGAAAGATATGGACCATGTGCTGGCAGGTAGGTTTAGTTTAAATTGGAGTCACGGTTGGCACAGATATCGTGGGCCAAACAGCTGAGCTGCCCTGTTCTAACTCCAGTGGTAATCAAAATACTCCAGGCCATTGAAAGAGCAGGAGGACCATCAGCTTCCACTGCAGTTAAACACATTGATGCTCTGACTGAGCAGTTTTTAGATCCTCATCTCATCTTCATCCTCTATTCAAAAACAGGAGGGAAGTACAGACCAGTTAAGCTTCACATCCACTGCTGTGGCAATGCTCGAAGCTTCAAGGCACTTAGAAAATGTACGATAGTCAGACAAAGTCAGTGCGGCTTTGGGAAAGGAACACTTGAGTTCTTTGCGGAATTAAGATGTGCTTCTTTCAAGAGGTTCCAGTGACCCAGGTTCGATCCAGCCTCTGATCTGGTCTGTTCGGGGTTTCCATGTTCTTCGTGTCAGTGTGGGTTTCCCCCGGCTGCTCCGGATTCCTCCCACATCCCAAAGATTGGAATTGGAATATTATTGTCACATGTACTGAGGTACAGTGAAAACCTTGTCTTGCATACCGTTCTTGCAGATCAATTCATTACGCAGTGCATTGAGGTAGTACAGGTTAAAAACAATAACAGAATACAGAGTAAAGTGTCACAGCTACAGAGGAAGTGCAGTGCAGGTAGACAATAAAGTCCAAGGTCATAACAAGGTAGATTGTGAGGCCAAGAGTCCATCTCATTACATAAGGGAACTGTTCAATATTCTTATAACAGTGGGACAGAAGCTGTCCTTGAGCCTGATGGTAAGTGCCCTCAGGCTCCTGTATCTGCTACCTGATGGGAGAGGGGAGAAGAGAGAATGACCTGGGTGGATGGGGTCTTTGATTATGTTGGCTGCTTCACCAAGGCAGCGAGAGGTATAGACAGAGTCCATGGAGGGGAGGCTGGTGTCCGTGATGTGCTGGGCTGTGTCCACAAGTCTCTGCAGTTTCTTGCAGTCCTGTGCAGAGCAGTTGCCGTACCAAGCCATGATGCATTCATATGGGATAAAAGTTAGACAGTGTCAAAGGGGATATGCCAAACTTCTTTAGCCTCCTGAGGAAGTAGAAGTGGCCGTGACATCCACGTGGTTGGATCAGGCAGGCTATTGGTGATGCTCACTCCTAGGAACTTTAAGGTCTCAACCCTCTCAGCCTCCTTGTATACAAGTTACTGAAACGTGCCACACGCAATTAGCAAGGCAAGTGATATGTCAGCCCTTACCAGAAGCGGGTAGGAGTACAGGAGTAAAGATGTCGTTCTGCAATTATATAGGCCTTGGTGAGACCACACCTGAGTTATTGTGAACTGGTTACACCACCTTTCCTTAGAAAAAAGTATACACTTTCCCTATAGTGAATTCACCAAAGATTTAGCACAGTGGTTCTTGGGATGGCATGTATCAGAGAAGATTGAGTAGACTATCCTTGTATCCTCCAGAGTTTAGAAGAGTGAGAGATGATCTCATTAAAACTTGCAAAATGCTTATGGGGCTCAACAAGCTGGGTTCAAGGAGATTATTTTCCCCCAGCTGAGGAGTCTGGAATCTGGGATTGCAGTCTCAGACGAATGGGTAGGCCATTAAGGACTGAGATGAGGAAAATTTCTTCATGCGTGCGATACATCTTTGGAATTCTGTATTCTGATGTGCTATAGTCACTCGGATATTGAGTTCATCCAAAGTACAGGTCAATAGATTTCTGAAAATTAAGAGAACCAAGGGATATGGAAATTTTTCAGGAAGGTGGAGCTGAGGTGGAAGATTATCCATGGAGCACAGAGATGGGTCCTTTAACCCAGTTTGTCCATACTGACCACATTGCCAATCTGAGTTAGTCCCATTTGGCCTTGTCCCTCTAAACCTTGCCTACCCAAGTACCTGTCCAAATGTCTTTTTAAATGTTGTAATCATATCCACCTCTACCACTTCCTCTGGAAGCTCATTCCACATGCTCACCATCCTTTCTGTGGGAAAACTTGCCCCTCAGGTCCCCTTTAAATTTTTCTCCTTTCACCTTAAATCTATGTCCTCCAGTTTTAGACTCCCTTACCCTTAGGGGGAGTGAGGGGAAAGGAAAGACGGACTTTTCACATTATCTATCCCCCTCTTAATTTCATATGCTAAACACCACATTCACCATGCTGTCTATTTGATGAGCAGATGGCTACACCTCCTCCTAATTCTTATGTTCTCACGTGAGAAACATCATGGCACATGGTAAACAACCAGCAATCTTGGAAGGTCAGTGGAAAATCTTCCCGATATGATGAACACACTCACTCTGGGAAGATAATTGAGGTTGCTTCCCTTGATGAGTGAATCCAGAACCAGAGGGCACAGCCTCAGGATAGAGGAATTTAAGACACAGATGAGGAGGAATATCTTCTCCTATGGGGTCATGAATCTTTGAAGTTCTAATCCAGGAAACTGTGGATGTGGCATCATTAAATATTCAAGGCTGAGACTACAAGAGAAACCGAGTGTTATTGAGACCAGTCATGAAAATTAGAATTGAGGCCAATGATCAGATCAGCTACATTCTTACTAAATGGTGAGGTAGCCTTGAAAGACTCATGACGTGCTCTTCCTTATCTTTTTTAATGTTGCAATTGTATTACGTAGAACAAACTGATTAATAGACTGATTGGACTAACTTAGTTTACATAAAGGGTGGTTGGTGTATGGAAAGCTATGGAGGTTGATAGTATCAGTGAACGGAAGAGAAAACTGATAGGATATTTGGAACAAGGCTCACTGAAGATTATAATGGATAGAGTAGCTTAATTTTTCCATTTTTAAAAAAACTGACCTGAAGGAGTCATCCAATCTTTTTGTATTCCTGTTTAGATTGAGTGAGTACTTTTGCAACGATAAGCTAACTGAAACCCAGAAAGTGAAATGCTTGGGGCTACAAATGGCAAGAACAATCCCACATCACAATGAACGGATAGTTTTTGGTTTTGTTATAGTTTTAAAGTCTTCTGTGAGTTCACTGGTATTGTTATTATAGTAACAATAAGGATACCTGCTATCACTGGGGGGAAAAGAAGCAGGTCTGCAAATGACTGTCATGTTAAATAAAACTAGCCCCTAATTCCAAATGAACAGCAGTCTGATAGTGAACCTGAATGCATGTAATGGATGATAACACTCATGATAAAGTCGTTCAGTTGTGAAAGGAAGTCTATAAATATAATAAACAGAATCATTGTCACATTTATAGAGTTTATTACTCAGTTCGGTGGGACCTTTTGAACATAAAATAATAAGTCTGATCTGCTGCTGTCCAAAATTATTGGCATTCTTAATGGTTTATAAGCTGCACCTTTATGGAGTGGAAATGGTTGGTTGCTATTTGGCTAGTACAGATGCTATAAATACTGTGGATTATAATGGATTACAAGGCAATATACATTGCCCTGGATTTGTGGTCAGTTGTGAAGGAACACTGCTCTTCATTAACTTAAAGGAAGCCAGTTATACAGGTCCAGTGACCTCTGTGGTGTGGAGTTCCTCATTTCCAGTGTCAGTTGTTGTCAGGAGTTGGTGCTGGCATTAAGTATCACCTTTGGTGCTGGCACTGGTGATCTCATCAAGCTAACTGAGCAATGAAGCATGTTAAAAATTCTCACTGATGGCAAGCTGAAAGAGATAAACAGCCATTTCTAACCTCAAACAATTTATGAAATAAGCATTGAAACACAAATGTAAGAAAATGCCAGAAATGGAAATGCCATTAGTGTACTTTTCAAAAACAAAAGACCAAACTTAATTTTAAAGATCCATGACCTTCTGAAGTATTTATCTGAGGGAATTGCAATCCATATATATAAAATTAGTTTGTTAGGTAATAATTATGTCCCTGAGCACCAATTTTTAAAATACATATTTTCTTGGTATTTAATGCAAATTGTTCACAAATTTCCAGAGCTTTGTTCGGTCTTTTGCTGGAGATAATGTTGGAGAAAAGCTTTAAGTAGCACAGAGCATAGCCTGTACAGAGACAGGGAGTCATTAACAACCAGTAACCTCTTGATTTTTGTGCTTAAATCTGCCAATATGTACTCCAGAACCCACTCCCAGTTTCCAGTGTAATGGAGGTGAATGCTGACAATTTTGTCATTTTAATTCCAACATCTGGGCCCGAAAAGATTATCTGCAGAATATTCTCAGAGTAAGGAATATTGCATTGGCGAGGTCATCAAGCAAAAGTAGACAAGATTCAGGACAGAAGGTGGCAACTGAAGGAAGAATTGCAGTGAGAAATGAAGGGAACGGAAGGGAAGTCCTAAGTTTGGAACTGTACTGTAAAACTAAAAGTTACAAGGTCAGTGAATGCTAGCTAACAACTGCAGTGATGCAAAAAAGTATACCTTAAATATAGAACTAACTGTTTTGAGAAACTTGACTCCAGTAAACAGGCTGTGTGAATAAAGGCTCAGTACAGAATAGCAGAATACAATAATTGTTTTGTTTACAAAGGAGGCACTTAATCATGTTTTGTTTTTGATTTCCTCCGGTGTTTCATGCATGCAGAAATGTATTGATTCAACTGAAGGGAAAATTAAAAATGGATCTTGATGGAATGGTAAACTCAGAAGTCATAAAGACAAAACATAAACCAACAGAAGGGGTGATGAACAAAGGAAAATTGTAGATTTGGTTGTGTCCTGGGACCTTGATTGGGAGTACTGGCTAATACAAAATGACGTAGTGAGTTAATTTGCCCTCAGGTTAACTGCAAACAACGGAATGAAGCAAGTCTGAATTTATGCCAGTTATTCAAATCCTCAGGATACTGTAGAAGCTGTTATTACAATATTAGATTCTTTTTCTTGTGGCTCCCAATCCCCAAACTGCTTCTCTGAAGTCCAGCTTTCTTGCATTCATTTCTCCAGGCACCTTCTGTTAATCATCACATTATTATTACTCCTCCTTCAGTTATATGCTTTTCATGGCTCATGTTAAACTACATCAGTTATCTGAATTATGCTCATAGAGGATGATTTGTAATCTAATGTACTGGTATCCCAGAGTACTGTAATATTAGTGCTTTGTTATTGGACCAGTCACTGCATGGGCTGATAATCAAAAGAAGTGAGTTCCAATCCCTGAAATTTTATGACATTTAAATTTAGTAATGGCCTTTCAATCAGGATATCAGTAATGGTGAAACCACAGGATTTTCATAAAACCTCAATTGGTCTTGCAGGCAAATGGAGAGTATTCCATCCACTCCAAACTTGTTTCGTGTAAATGGAAGGAAACTCAACACTTTCGCCAATTCTAGCCAGTCTGTCATTCTAGAGCTACAGGAATATGGTTAACTGTCCTCTGATGTAACCCATTTGGTTGCATGGATGAAGAACTGGTCTTTGACAAAGCATAGATCAGCCCAGTCAAGCTCTTATCACCAACAAATGAGAAGGAGATAAAATGGAGAGAGCCATACAGACAAGTGAAGCAATGGCCTAACTCACAGGATCATACCTTTTACTCCTCCATACCAAAAGAGGATACGCCCTGCTTCACAGGTAGAACACCCCCACCATAGTGAAAGTTGTGGAGATATGGCACTGGAAATCTTCAGCATTGAATGCAGATCGCATGAATTCTCATGGTGCCATGTCAAACATGAACGAGGAAATGTGCTGTGGATTTCTACCTGGCCACCCTTACTCAGCTGATAAATTTGATTTCCTTGTCTCAGCACTAGCTAAGCTGTGCCAGTATAGTTGTACGTCGATGCAACATCACCAAATGAAAAGTTATGCCTATACAAATAAAAGCTAAACAAATCCAATCCAGCCAATCACAATACCACTCACAATTACTGACCAGAAAAGTATTGAGCCAGTCACATAAATACTAAGGCCACAGGAACAGGCTAAAGCATGGGGTTTCTACTTGAGTAATTTGCCTCCTGATTCCTACAATCTTTCCACCACATACACAAAACAAGTTTGGAATGGATGGAATACTCTTGATTTGCCTGTATGAGAGCAGTGTTAACAACGCCTAACCAGCTTAACCATAGAACAATACAGCACAATACAGGCCCTTCAGCCCACCATGTTGTGCCGCCCATCAAACCACACCTCACACTATCTAACACTTTCCTCCCGCATATCCTTCTACCCCACGTTCCTCCATATGCCTATCCAACAATCTCTTGAAGATTGCTTAGTGCTATCCAATTAATTTTTATTTAAAAAAATAAATGTTATTCATAATAAAAAAGTATACAAAAGAATAAACACAGTGCAAAATTTTTTTTGCATTCTTACTATCATATGATCCAAACATTCAGTAGTATTAACACTTTTTTTAAACCAAAGCACTATCCAAAATATAGCAGCATATTTAAGTATCAGTTAACAGTTCAACACCTCCCCAATGCCTCTTAAACTAAAAGTGATCTCTACGATCCAGAAGTACAAGAATACAGCCAAAGGCTACAGGTTCTCCTGGAAGACAAACTCTGACCTGGCCTGAAGGTATGAGTATCACTGCATCAGTATTGTAGAACTCTGTCCCTATCAGCACTATGATTAAAACCTTCACCACGAAGCTCACCATGGTGCTGTTCACCATAACCTTCACAAGGACAATTAAGAATAAGTGATAAACGTTGCCCATGTTAGCAATGCACATATCTGTAAATGAATCAATGAAAGAAATCCAGGGTTCTGCAAATAAACCAAGCCTGACACTCAATAAAATGTTTATTGTATTGCTATTGTTTTCGCATGCCAAACTGAGGTAGTAACATTAAATCAACAGCCTGTCACACACAATTTTTCTTTGTAAATATACAGTTATACAACAACTATGAATATTTTCCAGACTAGGATCCAAATGCTGTTCAGTGAATTTAATAATTTTTTTCTGGATTACAATGGCAGTTTGAAATATTAAGATTTGTATTAGTGGAGCTGAATAGAATATCTCACTGCTTCCTATTTTTATATTGAAAATGCAGAAAGCTGTTCATCTAAACCAATGCATGCCAATGTCTTTGCTGCACTTAAACTCTTCTCATCCTCATCTAACCATAGCAAATTAACTTTTCATTCCCTTCTGCTTCATATTCTTTACCAATTCCCCTTTAATGTGTCTGGACTTTCTGCTTCAATTAAGCCCTCTGGTAGAAATTTCAGCACTTTTACTCTCTGGGTAAAGAAGTTTCTTCCAAATTTCCTATTGGATTTTTAATTATCTTGTGTTGAAGCACTCAAAGTTTTTACACCCTCCTTGTGTCCACTCCAGCAAAATCTTTCACAATTTTATAAACTTATTTTAGGTCACCTCTCAGCTGCCTTCCTTCAAGAGAAAAGAGCACCAGGGTCATCTTCCTTTCATGATACCAAAGTGCAAAGCTCTGGTATCGTATTTGTTTTGAATGCTCTCTCCAGTAGCTGGACCAAGTGTAGTCTAACCAAGATTCTAGAAACACTGCATCACTTCTCCAAATCCCTCTGAAAATAAACCCAGTTGCTTGGTTTGCTTTGACTATAGCCCCGTTGGACTCTGCAGCAATCTTAGTACCCCCTGTGTTTGTAATTCCAGTTCATGTTACTTCCCCTCACCCCACCTCATTTAGGTTCCTACTTTCCAATATGTGGCCTACTTCATTATTTTCTTACCAATATGTAATATTCACACTTGCACTAATTTCCTAGCAATTTCCCAGGTATTTCTTCCAGTTAATTTCCATCTTTTTTGTAATGCGATGCCATCCATTTTGAGTAATTTGATTATTCCACCCCATCAATTAACAAATTTAGAACCAACAATCTGTGGAGGAACTCAGAGGGTGGAGCAGCAACTGTGGTGGGTGGGGGGGGGGGGGGAGGAATGGTCGAGGCCCGGGTGCCCGTTCCTTCTTATGCAGGGTTTCAACCTGACATATCGAGAATTCCATTCGCACCCCCCAAGCGGCTTGACCCGCTGAGATCCTCTAGCAGAACTGTTTGTTGCTCCAGATTCCTGAATCTGCAGTCTCTTACGTCTACAACTTTAAAAAGTTGGGTTTTGATTCCTATATCTAAATTGTAGAACACTGGCCCCAGTGCTGATCCTTGTGAGATACGCTTCCTACATTCTGGTCAGAGATCAATAGATTTTTACACATGAAGGAATGTGGCATTAGTGGAGAGAGGTGGTGCTGGATAGTGGAGCAGATATCGAGAGCCTGCTGCCCTGCTCCTCCTTGTATTTCTTATGTGTTTCATTTCTTCAGCCGCTCTGGATAGCTACCCAAATTCTCTGTTTTCTGTCATGCAGCCAGCTTTACTAACAACAGTGAGAGATGCATTTTGGCACAGTGACCACATAGAGAGAGAGTTGCAATTTCAGTCTCTGTGGGATTTAAGACAAACCAATTGTACACATACGTATGACAGGTACACACAACTTAATAGTAAAACTATGTTGTGCAGACATCCAACAGATATATATATTCTGGGTTTAAAAATAAAATAAATTACCCAAATGGATCATTGCTGCACTGTCACTGCTGACATGAATAGTCTTGTTTCAGTTGAGCCATAAACTCTTTGATCCTTGGATTTTCCCTTTTGTGTATTTCATGCTTCATTAACTGTGCTCATAAAAGGCTTGTATTTAAACTGCGTTTTCTGCACTAGGCTGCATTTCCTTTTCAAACCATGATTTCTGCTTTTGATAATACCAAATAAAAATTAGATTTTGGATGCATGTACTGAGGACACAAAAAATAAATTAAGGGATGGTGGGGGGAAGTAAAAGTAAGGCAGTGTGACTAGTAGGATGTTTCTTTGAAGAATTGGCATCGACATGATGGACTGAGTGGCCTCCCTGTGCTGAATGATTCTGTGGGGTGCTTTCAGTTTCCTACCAATCTTGTTCATGCAGGGAAATAACAAGAATCATCCAAGCCTAACACATTAAAGCCGTTATAAACAGGGATATTACAAATGATAGAATAATTATCCCTTAACTCATCTCATTCTACTATGCAGTAATTTTATAACGTGTTTCTTTGCTGCTGGCTGTGGTTCCAGGATTGCCAAGTCAACCCTGAATATGGATATTGGGGATCATTTCATTATCTCGGATATTTCACTGATCTCATCTATCATCCAATTGAAAAGCATTCTTAAGAAAAATAGATGTTTCAGTTAGTCATAATATATATCAGTTTCATCATGAGATGTAGAAATTAATTACTCTAATAACAGTTATGGTATGGAAAGTGGGAATAAAAAATTACAACTAGTTATGATTTCTGAACAATTTTAAAACACTTTATGCCATTCAAATTGGCTGCTACATGTAAATCCATACTGTCACAAGTACAAATTTGTCACAAATTAGAATTTCGGGGGGTATACTGTTTAAATAATACAAAATCTTGAGTACTTTTTGCATTGATGTCTATTTAAATAAATGTAAATCTTTAGTCAGATTTAAATTTGTACCATTTGAAATAAAAAGACTTGTATCAATGGAGCTTAAAAGCATCTTCCTACTTTTTTGTTGAAAATACAGAAGACCATTCAGTTTAACCAATGCATGTCAGCCTTTATGCTGCACTAAAGCTCCTCCCATTCTTCCTCCTCTCACTTTAACAAATTAACCCTTTCTTCCCTTCCACCTCATACTCTTAACAAGCTTCCCATATAACGCATCTGGACTATTTTACTTAAATAAATGCCTTTTCTGCACTTTAACCACACGCTGGGTAAACACTGCAGCCACAGTGGACAGAGTGATGATTTTGGTTGGAGGATTTGGCACTAATCCAGCTGGTTGCTATGCCTGGATGATGCTTTGCCAAGTTTTTGGGTGTTGTTGGATCTTCATTTATCCAGGCAAGTGGAGAGCATTCCATTAAACTTGTACTCTGTCGGTGGTGGGAAGCCTTTGGAGGGTCAGGAAGTGAGTCACTCCCCACAGGATATTCTGATGTTCTGTTGTAGCTGAGGTATTCTTTGTGACTGGACCATTTGAGTTTCTATTGTGATACTCTGGATGTTGACAATACCAAAAATGTTCAAAATTCTCATCAGGTTAGGCAATATCTGTGGGGAAAAAGGAAGACTTAATGTTTTGGGTTAATCACCTTTCAACTTCTTATCCTGTGACTATATCGGCCAGCTTTATACTCTCTTAATAAAGAACATAGCCTCTCAGTATCTTCCATATCAACCTTCTCAGAATTTGTTATGTCTCAATGAAATGACTGATAATTTTTCAAAACTTCCATCAATGGACAACCTGAACATCTTAAGAATCAGATACTGAACATCCTAGGATCGGATACTAGAACAACCTGAACATCCTAGGAATCCTGAACATCCTAGGAAGTGGATAGTTTGGAGGGCTGTCAGAGGTTATAGAGGAACATAGATAGGATGCAGAGCTGGGCTGAGAAGTGGCAGATGCAGTTCAGATAAGTGTGAAGTGGTTCATTTTGGTAGGTCAAATATATTGGCGGAATATAGTATTAATGGTAGGACTCTTGGCAGTGTGGAGGATCAGAGGGATCTTGGGGTCCGAGTCCATAG
>JARFYF010000063.1:16938478-16949490 GCA_030265395.1 Rhina ancylostomus | reverse complement strand
TGACTGCCAACTCTAACTATCTGCTGCCGCTGCATCAGGAAATTGAGGACCCAATTGCAAATGCCAGTGTCCACCTCTAACAGCCTCAGCTAATCCCTAATTGCCCTTAAGATGCTGATGGTGAACCACCTTCTTGAACTACTGCAGTTCTTCAGGTAAAGGTACTCCCACGTGCTGTCGGATGGGGAGTTCCTGGGTTTAGACCCAGTGATGAAGAAGGACCAGTGATATACTTCCAAATCAGGATGGTGTGCCTCTTGGTGGTGGTGGTCCCATATGCCTGCTGCCCTTGTCCTCCCAAGATTGCAAACTTGGGAGTTGCTGTTGGAATAGCTAAGGCAAGTAACTGCACTGTATTTTGTAGATGGTGCTAACTGCAGCTACTCTTTAGTGTCAGTGAAGGGAATGAATGTTTAGGTTGGCTGAGGAATGCCAATCAAGTGGGCTGCTTTGTTCTGGGTGCAGATTAGTTCAGAAGAGTTGTTGGCACAGCATTCATCAAGCACTTTAATCACCACATGGGCTGTGCAGAGTCACTTTTACCAATGTTGTCCAGAATGATTGGTGAGTACAAGATCAAAAAGGTCCAATCTATTTTATTGGTTCGCTCACTAGAATGCACAGACCCAGTTTAGCTATGTCCTTCAGGACTCAACAAGCTCAGAATGTGATATTTCTCAGCCACTCTTCGTGATGAACATTGAAAACACCATCCAGAGTACATTCTGATCCCTTGCTAATTTCAGTACTTCCAATTTTTGATCAACATGGAGGAAAACTGATTCATCAGCTGAGGGATGACAGCAGGTGATAATGGGGACATTCCCTTTCACGTGTCTGATCCCTCCTGCCTTTATACCACAGTGCCATCACCTCTGGTGTGTCTGTCCTGCTGGTAGGACAAGATGCACCCATGGATTGTGATAGACCTGGGACTCAACACTTCCTTTTGCAACTGGATCCTTGACTTCCTGACCAACAGACTGCAATCAGTAATGATAGGCAGCAATACCTCCACCATAATTGTCCTCAACACTGGTGCCCCACAAAGCTGTGTCCTCAGCCCCCTACTCTACTCCCTCTACACTCGTGACTACATGGCCAGATTCTGCTCGAACTCCATCTACAAATTTGCAGATGATACCACTGTAGTGGGCCATATCTCAAATAACAATGGGTTGGAGTACAGGAAGGAGATAGAGAGCTCAGTGACGTGGTGTCGTGACAACTTTTCCCCCAATGTCGGTAAAGCAAAAGGGCTGGTCATTGACTTTAGGAAAGGGGGCAGTGCACATGTTCCTGTCTACATCAATGGTGCTGAGATCAAGAGGGTTGAGAGCTTTAAGTTCCTAGGAGTGAACATCACCAATAGCTTCTCCTTGTCCAAACACGACACCACAGCCAAGAAAGCTCACCAGTGCATCTATTTCCTCAAGAGGCTAAAGAAATTTGGCACGTCCCCTTTGACCCTCACTAATTTTTATCAAAGGCATCCTATCTGGATGCATCATGGCTTGGTATGGCAACTGCTGTACCCAGGATGACAAGAAACTGCAGAGTTGTGGGCACAGCTCATAAGATCATGGAAACCATCCTCCCCTCCATGGACTCTGTCTACACATCTCCCTCCCCCAGTAAAGCAGCCAGCACAATCAAACACCCCACCCACCCTGGACATTCTCTCTTCTCCCTCCACCCATCAGACAGAAAATACAAAAGCCTGAAAGCACATACCACCAGGCTGTTATAAGACTATCGAATGCTTCCCTAGTATGTTACAATGGACTCTTGACCTTGCAATCAACCTCATTATAACCTTGCACCTTATTGCCTACCTGCACTGCACTTTCTCTGTAATTGTAACACTTTATTCTGCACTGTTATTGTTTTACCTTGTACTACCTCAATGCACTGTTGTAATGAATTGACCTTGGTCCATGTGACAATTATAAACCAATTTACCAAATTACAGGAGTGCAACGTGTTGTCTGCAAAGTATAACTCTGTGAGTACAAGTATCTTGAGCTATAGCTTGACTAACCTATGGGGCAACTCTCCCTGTTTAGACACCAGTCCCCAGATGTTTGTGAAGAGGACTTTGCAAGGTCAGCTGGGCTGGGAGCGACTTTGCCAAGTCCAAAATCAGTGTCTAGGTCAATGCAGGTGATCAGTCCAGTTTTATTCCTTCTCTGTTTGATAAAATAGTGGTACTAATGCATATGAGTAGTTAGCTAGAGTCCTTCAGAGAGAATTTAAGAGTCAACCACATGGGGTGAGACTGGAGTTGCACGAAGGTCAGACCAGCTGAGGATGGTGGATCTCCTCCCCTAAAGGGCTTTGGTGAAACAAATGGATTTTTTTTTTTGACAATCCAGTAGTTTTTCCTGGTCATTGTTTCAGAAATTCCAGATGATTAAATGGATTAAAATTCCACAGCTGTCTTGGTAGAGTTTGAACTTGGATCTCTGGATCGTTCATTCAGACCTCTGGATTACTAAACTGGTAATTTGACCAATGTGCCAGCACTTTGTTAATATTTTTGGAAATAGGATAACTGCCTTCAGGGAAATTCCTGCATGAAATGAATAGCTAACTAGCTAACTGGATGATGCAGAATAGAAATTGAGAACTTGGGTTCCTCAGGTCATGAATCAAGTATATAACAAAATTACTTTTCACCTGAGATGTAGTACCAGCAGCCAGGAGATCAATTATAAATCACCACCTTCCTAAGGGCACTTAAATATGGACAATAAAAACCTAGAAATAAAAGCAGGAGTAGGTGATGTGCGCCTCAGTCCTGCTCTCCTATTTAATGAGATACTGACTGATCCTGTTTACCAATTCTGGTACTGCCATCAATCCATCCATGCAATAAATAAAAATAAATCTTGTATTGCAGGACATGCCAAGAAAATATAATAGCATTTGTAATTTCAATTTAATACAGACCAAAACAAGACACCTGTTTTATATCATTTATTGCATTAATATGTTTAAAATAATCTTCTCAAGCCAAAAGTAGGATCAGAATAGAACCCCAAAGAGGCAGAGGCCATTGGTATTTACCTGCAGTGTACAGGATTTTATTAAAATTAATCCCAAGCATCCTTTGTTTCAGGTCTTTGCAAAACTGGGGCTCAAGGGTTTCCTGAGCTGGGAGTCCAAAAATATTATCTCACTCCATTTTCTGCAACAGATTATTAACTGGATGTGTCAGAATCGAGATTAAACATATCCATTCTAAATTTCCACTGGAAAATTCACCTGTCAGGTATCATTGAGGACGTGTGTGTTTGTGAACAAGGGACTCCTTTACATAAGACTTCAAAAATTAAAAAAAACCAGAAAATGGTGAATCATAGCAATATGCACATATCTGGTTAAAGAGTAGATATAATTATGCATCAGTCTAATTCACCAGCAAACAGATTCTGATGTAATTGCTCTGCTATTAGATTCAATTGGCAATGAATATACAAGTCCCGACAAAAGTCCAAGGAAACTTGGAGCATGTAGGTCATTTATTTAAGCTGAAAATATGTAGTTGATGTCAGTGGCATGTGTGTTAGAATTTCCATGTTTTATTTTGCTAATTTTAAAATGCAATAATCTTTTTATTGTTTACAAGATAATCGTGGGAGAAGTGGCTGTGTTTTTACTTCAATCAGCTTCTAAAGAGTTTGGAAATCGCGAGAAGGCAATAATAACTGGAGACTGTTGTTACATCAATCCGCTGGTGCGCAGAACAGTTAGGTTCCTTGGTAAGAGTAATGTTTAAAGTTCTCTGGGAAGAAGCATGCCATTTTGTGAGGCTGGCATTTCTAAATTAGAAATAAAACATATATCATTGTATTTTGATTGTTGCATTTCTTTGTGTTGTGTAAAAGATCATCTTTAAGATGTACAAAATATATAATTTTCACAAATTAGTAATACTAAACAGTAGAAAGGGAAAAGTATCGTCATTAATTGTCTGGCTGTGAATTAACTGAAGGTAATGAGTTAAACATTTCACGTATTCTGCTGCAATCAGTAAAGGGTTCATTCCAGATCGCTCAATGATGACTATAGTTTTTCAACAGCTTTCTGGCTTGATAGTAAAAACAGGTTGGCTTTTATAGAATTCAAACTACCATAGAGAGCTCATGTTTACTGTATTGCATGTTTTTTTACAATGTTCATATTTGTATATTTGGGCTAAAAGAGAAATAGTGATTGGCTGAAGAGACAGTATTGAGTAAATAGTTTTAACTGTTTCTCACTGAAGAAAAATAGCAGGTGGGAATCTTAGTGATAACAATGATTATTGCCAGCTGATAACACAAGGTAGTTTACAAATAGGTGAAAGGCATCCTCATGGATTCAACATGAGCCAACTGTACAGGTGAAAGCCATTTTATTTTAGAATATTCCTATCATTGATCTACATGGAATACATAGAAGGGTCTTGGCCTGAAATGTTGACTGTTTATTTCCCTCCATAGATGCTGCCTGACCTGCTGAGTTCCTCCAGCACTTTTTGTGTATTGCTGGCGATTTCAGCATCTGCAGGATTTCTTGTTCTCGAATGGTTAATCCTTTGGTCTCTATCAACCCCAGTTCTATGCTGTTCATTGCAAATTGTAATTAATAAATAGCTGCAGCATTCAATCTGAACATTAAATAAGTGCCAGCTTATTTTGAACAATTTGTCTGAAATTCCCTATCTACCACTGAGTGAGCTGTTAACCATATGTTTCAATGGGACTAACTCCTTTGATAAAATAGCAAAATAAAACATTTCAAATGAAAGCATTAAGTGTTCAAATACTAATATCCCAAAGGATAATTTGAAAGTTTTTGTGTTTTTAAATTACCTCAAAAGGTGACTACATTTTTCTATATTGTGGATTAGCTTTGTGGAGAATATGCAATTATTTTCTCCTGTTTTTTAAAAAAAAATCCAAATCATTCCCTATTGCATTTTTCCTTATCCCTGATCCACAAAAATCCAAATTTACTTGGGTTATAATGTGATAAAACTATAACAGTCTTTTAAACTTACTGATCTTTTCAATATCAGGAAAGAATAAAGTGATTTGACACAAAAGCAAACTCCTGGAAAGCTCAATGGGTCAGGCAGCATCTGTGGAGAAAATTGGACAGTTGGTGTTTCAGGTTGAGACCCTTCATCAGGACTCCAGTTTGCTTTGTGCTGCTGATTCTGGCATCTGCAGTCTCTTGTATCTCCAAAGTGATTTAATATTTTGAAACAGAACCTTAAAATCAAGTTGTAATGAAAGGCCAGATCAAAAGGTCTAATCAACCTTTAAACTGAGTATATGGTTTGCATTTTGAAACCATAACATGTAGGTGGAGAATATTGCTGACGTAAACATGTTCATGCACATTTAAACTAAAAAGGACTTGCAGTCCTATTAAAATACAGTGACATTTTATTTGAAAACATTATATATTTGCTTCTTGTTATTACCAAAAGGAATTTCTTTCTGATGTTGCCCACGTCACCCTATATTGGAATAATAAAAAAGATTGCACGGTACATTGTTAAAAGGAACTTAAAAGTACACAAAATTCTGGCTTAAGTAACAAATCAAAGAATTTATTTTTACTGTCAGGTGGACCTGACAACTGCTAAGCTCATTAATGATTAATAATGTCATTCTTTGCATTTTTTTTCAATGGATATTGAGCACTCTGCAATGGATTTTTACAGCTGTCTCCTTGGTTACTGAATAGGAACTGATGGTCCTCCATAATGAGCATCTCAACTAAATGAAAATAGCTGTCGGTGTCATAGAATTAGACTATCTGACTCAAAACTAGTCTGTGATATATATCATGCTCATCAAATCTGAATACACTGTGCTCAAATATGAATATAGAGAATCTTGGTGTAACTTCCTAAATCTAGAAAAAATTATCCTCATTCATTCACCAAATCCATTGTAATTCCTTGTATCGGGATATTCAAATGTAGCCAGTTGTTCCATTTATACAAAGCAACACCCCCAAATAGTGTCTTTTACCTGACTTCAAACAGTTTCAACATCTTTATTCAGGAGTACTGAATAGATGATCCATGTCCACCTCCTCCTGAGCCCATCATTATTACAGAAGCTTGTGTTCAGACCAAGATACCAAGAAATGGCCAAATGATTGTACTCTTTATGGGTGACAGTGATGTAACTGTTGTAGGCATCAGTTTAGCAAAGTTTTTCCAGCAACACTGGCATCCTGCCAACAAGGTGGAAATCTTTTCACTTGTGTTCTCTCCAATAAAAAAGGACAAATTTAATCTGGTGAACCACAGCACAAAAACAAACAAAATAAAATTTAAAAATTACTCTGTATGTAACTGTAGCTTAGCATCTCCCAAAGTGCAGAAGGCTGAATTAAATTGAACTCAGGTTGGTGGATGTTTATGGGAAGGGGGTAGGATTGAAGTTGGTTGGGGAAATTACGTAGTCTTTTCATGCCCCAATATGGTGGACTCAATTTTGCCTTGGAAAAATATCTGCTGTTGGCCAGGGAGAGCCACTTTGTAGTTTATCCTCTGATAACCATGGGGAACCTCATCTGATAGTTTAACCACAGGATTGAATGTGGGATAAGTGACTTCTCCACTGGACCAAGACCTGATGGGAACAGCAGTTCATGGAGTACTTGTCCAAGCCCATAAAAAAACCTTAGGCTCCCCTGTCCTGTATTTTTAACCACCTGTACCATAAGTATCCACAGGTACTTCACCTGTGCCAGTGCCTGTCCCATTTCGTCCCATGTGGTAACATTTAGATTGGAGAATCTGTCAACATCACACTAATAAAGCCAAGCTGTTAGAATTAGTCCGGTATCCTGATCTCCAGTCCCAGGTGGGCCGAAGGTTCATTGTGTAACATTCCCAACCAAGATTTAAAATTGATCTTGTTCCTTCAGAAATTTTTGAAAAACTGCACTTTAGCAATTTATTTATTGATCAAGAGACATGTTGTCAGTTTATTCCAAAACCTTTCAATAAGTGTTCACTTACATTTATCTAATTAATTCTAGCAACCCCTAGTCTTCCCTGGATTGTTTCTGACACACTCCAGTCCCACTGTCCAGCTAGTCCAATTAGTTAATATTGACAGTTGAATCACTCTCCCAAAGGCTGATTCTCTCTTGTAATTTTGAATGACAGTCATGCATTGAAGAATTGACTGACCCTTGACATGGGTCTATAATCAGTGAGATCAATATCTCTCCTGAATTGTGGATCATTGATTGACAGGAACTGCACTTAGGATGCATTATATAATTTGTCCATACACAATTCACAAAGGCTTCAAATGATATCACCCTGAGCTGCGCATCCATTTTTATACAAATCCATAACCAGCAACTCAGGGTTTGGTTTTAGTGTTAAAAGATCAGAAATCTACAAAATTCTCAAAGCATTTCATGGTTGGATAGTGTAAAATCTATAATTATAGAATGACTGTGAACACATCAAACTTTAGTCTAGAATGTATTCAAAATGGATATGCATCTTCTTGTGATTTGATTGGAAGTGGATACAACAAAGTGGAAATTGAATTAAAATTAACTTGTCAATATTTCCCTCAGTTCTTTTATGGTTCTGTGTTCCCAGTTGTCACCGTATCCATTTTTTTCACTGTTGTCCCTTCATTTACTCAACATGTGAAGTGTTTGTGCTTGAAACCTTGTCTACCGTTGTCAACAGTGTCACTCTGTGCCACCAGGATGAGACGTTTCTTGGATATCAGTGTTAACAAGGAACACACAGTGGTTAATTTTATCTTGGTGCAGTTAGGTGTACAATTTCATGGAGTACATCCTTCTCATTTCATATTTCCTCACTCTAGGGTATAATTCTCCACAATCTTATCTAAATTGGCATTTTCCATTCATCCATAACTGGAACACCACATTCAGGCCAGATTTTATCCTTGCCTAGCATCTAGGGTATGCAGAAAGCAACCAGCCTAACTGTGTAGACATATGCTCAATGTATTATTTCCCCCAGTACCCCAACTATGCTGAGCTAAACCAGTACAGAGCATCTTACTATTCTGTATCAAACCAGATGGAGTATCAGGGCAGCTTCATGAATAAATTAACAAGTGTCATTTGGAGAAGTGTGCTGTAACAGAGAGCAGTGACAATTTCTGCAGTTTCAGCATTAACATGTATGGTTTAATGACTACATGATAATACTGAAACTTGGTTCCCATGAATTAGGGAGAAGTATTGAAAATCTACTCCAAACATATATAGAACAGTACAACACAAGAGCAGGCCCTTTGGACCACAATGTCCAAATGACCAACCGTCTTGCCAATTAAAATCAATCCCATCTGCCTGCATGTGATCCATATCCCTCCCTTTCCTGCCTGTTCATGTGACTGTCTAAGTGCCTCTTATACATTGTTACCTGTTTCTGGCAGTTCATTCCAGGCACCCACCATGCTCCCTGTAAAAACAAACTTGCCTCATAAATCTCCCTTTAAACTTCCCCCTCTTACCTTAAAGCTATGCCCTCTAGTATTTGGCATTTCCACCCTGGGAAAAAGACCCTTACTCTCTGTCCTATCTATGCCTCTCTTCGGCCTCCGATGCTCCAGAGAAAACAATCCAAGTTTATCCAACCTCTCCTTATAGCTAATGCTCTCTAATCCAGGCAACATCCTGGTGAACCTCTTCTGAACCCTCTTGAAAGCCTCCATATCGTCCCCGTAATGGGGTGACCAGAGCTGCACACAATACTCCAAATATGGCCAAACTAAATTTTCATACAGCTGCAACAACAACTTCCCAATTATTATACTCAATGCCCTGAATGATGAAGGCAATTTTGACATACATTGTCTTTACCACCCTATTAACTTGTGCTGCCACTTTTAGGGAGCTATGGTCTCGTACCCCAAGATCCCCCTGAGTATTAATACTCCTTAGGGTCCTGCTACTCACTGTATATGTTCCTCATGCTTTTGACCTCTCAAAATGCAACTCCTCACACTTCTCTGGATTAAACTCCAAATTAGGTTCTGAGATAGTGAGTGAATCCAAAAGAGCCTCTCACAACCACCAAAGAGCATTTACAAAGCAAAATTAACCATTTTAATATTAAAATGAATTCACAAATTTTCCCTTCTTTATTCACACCTCTAATAAGATAATATTCAACAAATAAGTAAAAGCTCAGAACTAACGAGGGTTTTGTTGTTATTCACAACCTGAATGGAAGTATTCACCAAAGGACTTTTCATTTAAAGCTAATTTTCAACTAGAAAATGAAACATAGCTGAGGGTACCAAAAAATTACCTGAAGCTAATTTAAATCATGTTTTCTGTGGTGGTACTTGATTTGAATACCTAATTGAACATAAATAAACATGACTTGTCGTAAACGTGAGATCCATACCGTTTGTTTCTGTGTAAAACTGTCCTCTTGGCACCTGCTTTTTTTTTGGAGTTCATCTATTGGGCACTGTTAACATGTTTCCATGGAAATATAAAATCATTTAATTTCCACTGGTTGTTGCTTTGGAATGAGCTGTGGTTTGATAATGAAGTATTTTGATTGTGACTTGGATAAAATGAAATTTCTTCTTTATTATATGCGAGATTAATTGTAAAAGTAACATTTTGGCAAAATATACACAGTATATAATTTCGCAAAGCTTGCTGTTAATTCTATGCTTCAAAATTCTACATTTTTTTAGAATGATATTGCAAACAAAATCATTATTACCCTCTATTATAGCAAAAATTGCTCATAGTAACAAGGGGGGGGAATTTTTAACCAAACTTGTCTGGTTAATTAATATCAGCTTAATTAATATCAGGTAGCTTACTTGCACCCAATCACCTTCTTTCCTGAGGTGACAGGAGTTGACGTTTATTGATTTTAGTCTCCTGAGCTAGGGGTCATGCCTGAAGCATGAGAAACCATGGATCAGTGAATGTTTTGTTGTCCACTACTTTACAATCTGGTATGCTCTTGTTACATTTAGAGGGGGTAGCCAGAGGGCAGTGTTGAGTGCAAGGCTGAGGCGAGAGATAGTCCGGGCTGATGGAGGGGCAGCGCTAAGGGAGAGGGTGAATGGACAGAAGAGCGGTGCCACTGGAGAAGCAGTCAAGAGGGGGAAGCTGGGTTGATTCTTGATTAACTGGCAAATTTGATCGCGTGTCACCTGCCAAATGACAGAGTGAGTTGCCATCCAGTGAAGACCACAGGAGGAGAGGACTGGGCAGTAGAGATCATTTTAAGAATTTTTTTGGTTTCCTGGTAGTAGTAGGAGGGTTGGAACACTGCTTCTGGCCCCACACAAATAACTCATACTGAAGGTTCAACCCCTCCCCTCTGTCCTATCCTCACCCTGGCTGCTTTGTGATCTTTGTGGAATGAGCTTGGTGGCCAGTCTACTACCATTTGGTTTCAATGTACAACCTCTGAGCTACACAAATATATGACAATTCCTGCTCGAAATGGTGTGAAATTGACCACAGAATTCAAATGACACCTGAGAATTAACATACTCTAACTTCCAGAGCAGTGGATGTGTTGCTACCCTGCACTACTTCTCCCAATAAGGCTGGTTCAGAGCTATTTACAGGAAATACTCAGTAGGCCAGGCAGTACCTGTGGATAAAAAAAATAGAGGTGATGTTTCACATTGATGGTCTTTCATCTGAACTGGGAAGAGTCAGCAAAAAGGAAAGGTGTGGGTTACAGAGAAAGGGAGGGAAGGTGGAGAGAACTGAAGGGTAGGTCCATGGGGAGAATGGGATAGAGCAAGTGATGCATAGTGTTGGAGCTGGCTGAAAGTGGGCGGTGAGGACTATGAATAATAAGGTATATCTGGAGGAGGTAAAAGTAGGCGGAGATGAATGAAAACCACTAGGAGAAGGAAATAATGTGAGAATGCCAGAAATGTAAGAAAGAAGGCTGGATTGGCTGAAGATCTGAAATTGCTGAATTCATTGTTGTGCCTGGAAGTGATAAT
>JARFYF010000063.1:16812498-16828578 GCA_030265395.1 Rhina ancylostomus | reverse complement strand
GAAGTCCCACACCACCAGGTTCAGGAACAGCTACTTCCCTTCAACCATTCGGTTCTTGAACCAACTGGCAAAACCCTCATCATTACAGTTTAACAACACTATAATCACTTTGACCACTTTGCACTAAAATGGACATAGTTTTTTTGTTCTAATTGCGTTCTTTCTTGTAAAATTTGTATATAATTTGTGTTTGATTTATGCTTTTCTTGTGAATGCTGCTTATATGATGCTATGTGCCTGTGACGCTGCTGAAAGTAGGTTTTTCATTGCACCTGTGCATACATGTATTTGTGCATGTGACAGTAAACTCAACTTTGACCTTATTTAGAAAGAGGATAAAGATATGTGCAGCAATAATAAGATTCTGTTAATTTTTAAGAATTCTAAATTTAAATGAAAGGAAATGCACAGTAAGGAAAGGTCCTCTGGCCTAATTGCTGTGTGCTGCTACAAGGCTCCAACTTGGGAGCAGAGTTTCAAGAGCAGCCTGTGCCCAGCTCTCCCAGGAACTAAGTCTGACTGAAAATTCCCTAAGGATGTTACAAAGCTTATTTAAAGCTTGTAAAGATTGAGAGCTTAATTCTCCCCTTGCCCACACAATGCAAATCCTCCACATGATTTGCAATATATTTTAATATGCCTCATCCCTTCCTCCCACGGGTACAAGTATTAGTTGGAAAGTTTGAGCATGAAATGTGTTGTCATGAACCAAGGGAGATATTTATTGTTTTCTGTTTGCTCCCTCTTGAAATGTACATTATATGTGTAGATAAAAGCTGCTACAAACAGATCTGATCTGTGCATTTGGACTGTTTATTCTCCTCTGGATTGTGGGGAAGAGGTTCTTGAGTTTCATTTACCCATGAAACATTGTCTGAAATTGTTATGAGTCTCACGGGGAAAGGCAACTTACCTTGGTGTTTGCTTCCTGCAAGCATGCTTTCCATAACATAAAGTGAAATCAAAGTAACGTCTATGATAACACAATGGGCCTTGGGAAAAGGACATCACACTCATCCAAGCACTACAGGATACAGGATGGCACTTGAACTATGTTCAGGGAAAACAGGCCTACTTTAGATACAGTGGTTTCGTGGATTTATAGATTTTAAAAAATGGTCTGTGTAAAACACCCAACTTAATTATAAATGGATTTCTACTGTACATGTGCCTAGGGCTTTTGAAAATCTGTATTGATTGTTTTCCATTTGGTGCTTGCTGAATGCTAATGCCTTTCCAGCCTCAACTGTTAATCCTGAGGTTCGTATGTTATTATATTTCTACATTTTTAAAGTAGTTTTCTAGCAAACAACAAATTAATTTTAGTTTAATAAAAGAATAGTGTAAAGTATGGAATGATATATTAATTGCTGTATACACAGTACTGTACCAGAATGAACAAACACTGTAAGATGGCTCATGCATAAAGAAACTCTCGACTAACCATCTTTCCTGCAGCATCCACCAATAATTTGGCTCTTGTCACATGCCTGAAGCTGAACAGGGAGCTTGGTTAAGATGCCTGTTTAGAAAAGCAAGACTGCCTCATGGGGGACTACAACAACAATATTCAAGCCTTTCCTGCTTAGGACTTGCAATGATTTGAAACTTTCAGCTATAGCCAGTTCCACAGGCATCTCATGCATTGAAGTTTAATTACATCCATCTGCTGTGCCCACACAAACTTTATAAAGCAAATTGGTGGGTTTTCTTTTTTCCCCCAAAGAGTCATGCTTAATGCAAAAGAATATAGCGAAGGTCCTTGTTGCCCACGTATTCTTTGAGCTGCAATAGCCTTTCTTCCCTTGAGGGACATTCTGATTTCAAAATGAGGCTTCCAGTATGTATGTTTGTAGCAAGCCTGGCCAGCTGTTGCAGTGATGTGGAGTCCTACATAGTGATAGAGGTCCACTCACTTTATCACACCCCACACTCTAATATCTTTCTAGACAACTCCTGAAACAGCAGAACATGTTTCTTCATTTCTATTAACATTAACGTTAACTGATAAAGATCAACCTCCAGAGAACAGTTACCCTAAACACTTGTCCATGTAAGAAAATATAGCTGTTATTACAGTATCACAAAAGACTGTACAGTAGAGATTTCATTAGCCCTTTAGTACATAGTCTCTACCATGGGATGGTGTTCACTTTTTATTCTTTAAATTGTTCACTTGGATGAAATCATCACATTTCCCTTAATTTTAAAGGTTAATGTATTTCATACAGCTTGTTCTTTACTGGGATGTTGAATCTCAGTCAGGACAGAATTACAGTTCAGCAAATGGCTTTATTGTTCTGGGGATGAGGAGAAGAAAATTAAGACAAAATAAGAATGTATTTTACCATGACTTTTTCCTGGCAAAGCGGTATAACTAACTGAAGGATTGGGGCTTATTGCGCAGGCTTGTTGATATCCTTCAGAATGAGGAAATTGTGGCTTGGAGAAGAAAGAGGGACCTGGGATAAAACCCCATCTCACTACAGTTTCTCCCCTACATTCTCCCAACATTCCTTGCACCTGGCCTCCCCACCTCCAAACCCCTACTATCAACCTCTCAAAGGCAGGCAGGAGTCGGAGCTTCCTGGTAACATAAGTAGTCAAAGATCAATGATGAGCCCAAAAGGACAGTTGATGGAGGATCAGCTTACAGTCATACATGGAACTGATTCCCGGGGGAAACCTGCTCATATTTACTCTTTAAACCCACAATTGTATGTACACGCCTGCAGTTTCCCAAGCCTTAATTCATAATAATGTCACATTTTTCCCACTGAACAACATCTCCCATATACAGACCACATCTCTGTGTTATGCAAATCAGCCTGTACCCCACTTATGTGATATAAATGCCTAACTCCTGGGCATGTCTCTGCATCAACTGAAAGCTTGTTAACAGTTCTTCCACTGTCCTCATACAATTCATTCATTGACTGAGTACAGCAACGTCCCATGTGGAGTCTTGTCAACACCCAGTCATAGGCTGACTCTACTTCAGAGAGTAAGGGAGGTATTAAAACTGTTGAAACAGGTTGGGAGGCCTATAACCACAGAAGTAAAGTGATTAAAAGAGATTAGAGCTCAGGTGTATTTTACCAGATTTTGTATTTGTTATCTTGTTTGCACTCAATTTACCTATGTTTCACTGGGGTAATCCATGAATGTAGTGATCAAACAATAAAATGGAATACAAGCTTGACTGCTTGTAAAAAATCAAGTTTGTAAAGCAAGACAACCAATTCTCTAAGATCTCTCTAGCTGATTGTACCCCAAATGTCTAAAAGCATTTTTTTTCCTACAATTTGGATCAATTGGTATCTGCTTAATTGTTTTAAAGGGTCAAAGAAGATTTTCCATTTTTTTTGTAATATGGTCACATTGTTATTTTGCCTGCCTTGGGAGATTGCGTGGTTAGGGTTCTGAGAGAGATAGTGCGCAAGAGAGCATCTATTCTAAATTTTGTAAGCAAAGCTGCTTTGTTCTATCTTTTTCTTTATACTTTTGTGTAGTTTAATCATCAAGGATGCATAGGGTTTCTTTTTATTGTTGAGTTGGGGGAGGAAGGATGAAGTCAAGAAGGCGAGTCGAATAAGATGATAGTCTTTTCTCTCACTGTTCATAAATCAGACAAAAGCAGTGGAAATATTTGCATAGCTGTACAAGGAGACATTATTGATTCAGTATGGAGAGTATGAAACATATCGAAGGAGTTTCAGAGTCAAATAATGATTTGGTCACATTTCCTTAATTTGAGGCCCAAATTGGCTAATAAAGCACATGGAACGGAGCATTTTGTTTTGTTCATCACTGAAAACTTTGTCAGAGCCTTCTGAAAACCAGCAAGCAATTACTTCATTGTATCACTTTTATTAGTTTCTGCAGACAGCAATCAAAGGACTATGTGTGGATTTTCTAATCTTCTGAATCATTATCTGACCTTTGTGCATGAGCTCTTAGTGAAACAAAAACATAAGAATTTTTTAAAAAATATTTGAAACTTGGATTTTGGATCCCAAATAATGACTTCCTTTTGACATCCAAGAAAGTATACAAAGGCACAAACAGTTGCAGAAATAAGTATTTGTCCACTGTACATTCTGAGCTATGAAACCAGTGCTTAAAAACATACTACTGAAGTGATGTAGGGTAAGAAACAAGAGACCATCTGTGCTTGCCATGTTTTGCTGATCCTTCAGACACAAGTAAACTTGTTAATGGTGTCAAAGGTAAAGAGGAGACTTGTCTGAGTCTAATAACTGTTGTAGAACCGCTTAGTTCTGAGATGGGTTGAGTCAGTTAAAGTCTCAGAAGATAAATTTGAATAATTGCTGAACTCAGAGGAGGTGCTCTGATACTTGTTAATCTTTTAGCTTATGTGGGATAGGCTGACCTAAAACGGGAATGTAAAAATGAGATTTTGCACTTTTGTTTTTACAGAGGATATATAGCAACAAAATGGACAGGAAGTGTTTAATTCTTAATATGTTTAATTCTTAATATGTGTTTGAGCTGCAAATTCAAGCATATTATAAAGAGTACAATTACAATACTTGAGTCACAAATATGATGACTCAATTACTGGTCATTTCTGATTAAACTTGAATAAAACTTCAGTCCTAAATTTAAATGTGAATATGCGATTTGAAGCAAAATATATATCTGAAAATCTGTCTGTTAGCTATGCCACTGCAATGTCCTTTGTCTCCCTTCACCATCTCTTTTATTTTGTTTCACTTTGGTCCTCTATCCCTGTTCTTTCCATAATTGTTCTCTCTTTTAATAATGTTATTTTTGTCTTTCAGTTAAGGAAAGGGAGTTAAGATGGAGTGTGATGTACGTTTCTTGTGGGGTTATAGGGAAAGGACCTACTAATAGGTGTGGTTCAATTTGTGGTGAGGAGGTTTTGAAAATATAGGCCCCAGTGGGGCCCATCCCACAAATCTTCTCGACTGTCTTTTTGTCCATCACCCTTCCATTATTCCGTTCTCTATCCATCCCTGCTCAACCACTGTATTTCCCATCATCTAGGCTTTGCTTTACCTTTAATCCTTCTATCCATTCTCCAATTCCCTTCCTCCCCTCAAGGCCATAAACTTTTCTCATTTTCAAACAGTTGCAGTACTCATTCACCTACTAATTTTCCCAGCCCACAGTGCTAGCTGATTTATATTTTGAAATAAATTAGAATGAGGAAAGAAAGTGGCTCTGTCTGTTATTGTCTCTAACTCTCTCAACATAGCCACTTTCTCCTCACAGCTTTTCTCTCACCCAATTCTCTTCATTCAACTTCTTTTCTGACTCCTTTTTTTAAAAACAGTCCTCTTGTGATCCTCCAGATATCTGTCAATTTAACCATCTCTTCTCCAACTCATTTTCTCGTTCATTTAATCTCCCCATCAGTTTCGCCCCGTAATCCCTTTCTCAGACTCCTTCTCCCTCATCATTACTATCCCAAACATGCTGCTCAGTGAGCTAGCTTCCTTTATCTCATATTGATTCCACTGCTACCGTCCACTTCCTTTCCCTTTTTCTACTTTCAAAACTTCGTTATTTTTCCCCAAAAAGATGAAATTAGGATGAAAAGGTACAAGAACTTGCATATGTATAGCACCAATCACAATCCAAGCATGTCCCAAAATGCCTCACATTCAAGAAAGCGGTTTTGAAGTTCAGTTACTGTCATATTTCAGCAGTCATTTTTCACATGGCAAGATCCCAATGAGATAAATTATCTGTCATTTGCCTCAGTGCAGTGGGAAGAGAGATAAATGTTGGAGGACTCATCTGCTCTCCTGTTTTTTTCCCAATCTTTTTTATTAGTTTTCAAATCAATATAGATTAGTATATAGCATCAATGTTCATACATGTATTACAAAGAGATCTGGATATCATACATGTATTACAAGGAGATCTGGATATCACTCATGTCTTAGATAATCATACAATAAAATATATAAAAAACAATTTGTAGGTACAATAATCTCTTAGTTAATGGAGTATAAAAGGAAGGAAAGAAAGATTATATAAATAAAAGAAACCCCAAATCAAGAAAAAAAATTATAAACAATGTAAACTAAACTAAGCAAACAAAAATGTAAAAAGCTGGGCCAAAACTTCTCAATAGAAACAGAGCAATATTATGTCGTCAACTCCGTTCCTCTAAATTAAAAAGTTATCGAAGGGGGATCTACATCATGTGAAAATATTGGATAAATGGGCTCCAAATGTCTTCAAATTTAAGCGAAGAATCAACAGTACCACTGCTAATTTTTTCCAAGTTTAAACATGATATAGTTTGAGAACACCATTGAAAGGTAGTAGGGGGTATTGGATCCTTCCATTTAAACAAAATGGATCACTTGGCCATTAATGTAGCAAAGGCAATCATATGGTTAGCAGAAGCAGATAGATGGCCAGACTCAATCCTTGGTAATCCAAAAATTTCAGTAATAGTGAGGTTGTAAATCAATCTTCAATATATTTGAAATAATGTTAAAAATGTCTTCCAGTACTTTTCCAAAAGAGGACAGGACCAAAACGTGTGTCAAAAGTGGCCACATTCAATTTACATCTATCACATACAGGATTTATATGGTTATAAAAACGAGCTAACTTATCTTTGGACATGTGGGTCCTATGAATTACCTTAAACTGTATCAACCAGCTTCTGGGACACATTGAAGATGTATTAACTAAATGAAGAATTTTCTTCCACGTCTCTGTAGTATATATATCTGGAGTTTGCTTTCCCATTCATTCTTAATCTTGCCCAGTGACTCTGGACATATTTTCATAATTAAATCATAGATTGTTATCAAGCCTTTCTGGTAAGGATTAAGACCTAAAATTTTTTCCGTAGTATCAATTTTGTAAGGTGTCAGAAAAGAGAGTATAGTAGCTTTTAAAACATTTCTAATCTGCAGATATTGAAAAAAGCGTGATCTAGGCAAATTGTACTTGTTAGGCAATTGTTCAAAAGATGAAAAACAGTTATCAATATATAAGATCACAAAAGCATACTATTCCCTTCCTTTTCCATATGGTAAAGCTGAGTCAACTCTGGATGGATAAAAAATTAGATTGAATGGGACTTGACAAGTTAAAATTCTTCAATCCAAAAAATTTACAAAATTGAAACCATATTCATATTGTGTGTTTATCAATTGGGTTACTCATATGTTTACTTAATTTGGTAAATGGAAAGGGGAGTGAAGCTCGTAAAATTGAGACTAATGAAAATTCAAGTACTGATTGGTGCTCAAGGTGCACCCATTTAGGGCATTGAATTACATCTAAATCTTGTATCCAAAAAATTAAATATCTAATATTAATTGCCCAGTAATATAATCTAAAGTCAGGCAAGGCCATGCCACCATCCTTTTTTAGTTTTTGTAAATATTTCTTACTTAATCTTGGGTTTTTAATTCTGCCAAATACCTAATTTAATCATTTATTGCTAGAGGAATTGATTACAGATGTATTCAATTATACAAGACATTGGTGAGATTACATCTGGAATATTGTATATATTATTAGTCTAAGTAAAGGGATACAATCTTTGCCACATCTACCCTATTAGGGTTAAGATTTTCAATGAGACCTCTAATTCTTCTAAACTAAGAAATACGGAACCAAATGACTCAATCTCTCCTCATGCCACGCTGGGACTGATCTAGAGAATCTTCATTATGGCCCCTCTACTGGGAGTACATCCTTTCTTAATTAAGAGACCAAACTGTGCACAATACTCCAGGTATGATCACACCAAGGACCCATACAGTTGAAATAAGACTTCTTTACTCCTGTAGTCAAACCCCCTAACAGTCTATGACAGCCAACATGTGCTTAGGTGCTTTATCTTGCAACTAGGTTCACTAGGAGGCCAAATTCATTTCCTTGTTTTCTTTCTGTAAAACAGCATAATAAATACATTTTGAAGTAGGACACTCACTATTAAGAACTCTTACATCAGCGGAACTTTCATTTATCAATCTCGTATCCCTCAATCCTTCCAATATTCAACAATAATAACGAAGCACTAACTGCTATGCTATTACAGCACCAGCGATCAGGGCTTGATTCCCTTCCCTGTCTGTAAGGAGTTTGTACATTCTCCATGTCTGTGTGGGGTTGCTCAGGGTGCTCCAATTTCCTCCCACATTGCAAAGATGTACAGGTAGGTTAACATAGGTTTAAAATGGGCAGCACAGACTCATTGGGCTAGAAGGGGCTGTTACTGTGCTGTATAAATAAAGTTTTAAAAATTGTCAACAGCTCAACTTACTTAGCCCTCAAGTAGATAAATGCAAAGCCTCAGGCATTTTGTTTTCCACATTACAGTTCTAAACTGCTGATCCCTTATTTTGGGCCATAAGCTAACCCCTACTGCGTCCCCAACTCCGGGAAACATCATTCCCAAGTCTATCCCGTGAAGCCCAATATGACCAGTCTTCCAAACTCCAGAGAGCTTGCTTAACCAGCCTGCTTAGTCTTTTGTCCTAGGACAAATGAACACTTGACTCCATCCCAGTAATCAAACTGGTGAACCTTATTGAACTCTTATCACATATATTCTTCCTAAATTCCAGATGCAAGCCCTATATTACTATGATTTTCTACAGCCCTTATACAAGCATCTGATTATAAATTGAGTGGAATATGCCTGGTGACATCTAGGAATTTAACATTTCTTGAACAACCTTTCAATTCAAAATAATCAATGTAATCCTTAATTTAATACATATGGTAATCAAGGTACACAGCACATTCTTCTTGCATTCTAGTTCTAGTTACACCAGTAACATTCTAGTTACACCAGTAACTAGCTCATCAGCAAAAAAAAAACACCTTCAGCACTTCCATTTAGTCCACCATTAAGCAAAGACTGAAATTTGAACTTTCAACCTATATCTGCAAGCTTTTGATTAGTCAACTTAAACAGTTTCTTGAACAGCTGAAGTCCACTAAGATACTGTCTCACTTTAAATTCCATCACAGACAGACTCATTACCCCAACATCTAAATCAATACCTACTAGATTACCTCATCTTTATCCAGCAAAAAAAACTATAAACTATATGCAGTTATCCTCATTCTTCTTACAATATGTTCCCACTTCTGATTAAAATTTCTGGTTGGCATCCCCCACCCCAACTTTTTATTTCATCTAGTTTGCCAACTGTTTTAACATTTCTCTCCTATAAATTTAGAGAAGATAAATATCAAAATCCCATTGGCTGACTCAGCCAGCTGGCTCAATTAATTCTTATTGCACAAGCAGACTCTAAGAATAATTTCAATTGCAGAACTTCACTTTAAAGACAATGTTCTGGGTTGCTTAGGGTAATGTGGACATATATTCAAATCAGAGGTTTTTCTCCCCATTTTGACATGCATTTAAACTAACAAAATTATTTAGGTAAATTAGTTGCATCTGATTTGACTATTCTTTCCCAGACTTAGATTTCAGCATTTGATTTCCACTGCATTCAAACTATTTTAATATTTAAGTTTTCAATAGCTTTCAGGATTCTCAACTGTTTAATGAAGCTGATTCACGCAGAAAATATCTACTTTTGAGAACACAGAATCTTCATGAAGATTTCCAAAAGAATAAAAAGGTCCTGCATAATTTCTTCCCTGTTTCTCGACATTTTGAAAGGCATTTTTCCAAAGTTTGCCAACCTTCACTAGAAGTAATTAAAATTGTTAAATTTTACTAAAGCTTTCCACAATGACAATTGCACACATTTTCATTATTTTGCCAAGAACATACCTTTCAAGTAAAAGGTAGACATTCACCCTAGGACAATATTTATCCCTCTGATGCTAGTTTCAAATTTGTCCACAAGGCAACTGAAAATGCTTACTGTTTGACACCACAAAAAATATGACATAGGAAACAATTTCAGCCATCAAATTTATGTTGGTTTAGTTCAATAATTCCATTCACTTATAAAATTTTCCCATTATCTATTCTCTCTACATTCCCATCAACTTTCCTCAATTTCTCATCTGCATGAGGTGCAATTTACAGTGCCAATCAACCTACTAAACTGCATGTTTTTAGGATGTGGGAGAGATTGAGAACATGGGTAAAACCCATAGGGTCACTGGATGAATGCGCAAACTCCATACAAACAGCACTGAAGGTCAGAATTGAAAGAGTAGAAGAAACAGTCAGCAGCTATACAAGTTGCACCACCATGTCACTCAGTAGGCCTGATTCTTGCCACTTAGGTTGAAAATAAAACTGGTGTCTGAAGCTAAACAAAACTTTTAATTTCCTGAGCAGCGGAGTTATTGCACATGAAACCGGGAAGTTTTTAAACCAGACACCATTAATGAAATTGATGGTAGCCATGTCAGAAATTAACTGCTCTCCTTCTTAGCAACATCTTATTCAAGAAATATTTCCTCAAATCAGATACCATTGTGTATGTTGGCTTTAAAAGTGCATCTTCCTACATGCACTGAACAAGGAAATTTATTCATTGTATTTGAGATGATCCTTTTGTCAAATGAGGAATCACTAAATACATTTAAAATTCTTCTGAGTGAGTATATGGAAATTTAAACTGAAAGTAAAATGAATGTTCTGTCATTTGAAAGTCTCAGTGACGACTATGCCAATCTACAGATCTGTAATGTGGATATCATCTTTGTCGCTATCAACTCTGACGCCCAGCAATAATGATGCTATCAACCAGCAATCACAAACCAGAAAGTTAAAACACACATTTTAACAGTTTATTATTTTTACAAAATGCAAACTAAAGGTTGGCACATAACACATGAGATTGTTAAAAGATGAAATACCAGACAAAGTTAAGATTTTAAAATGAGTATGAAATTTAGATCTAAGGGAATAGCAAATATGTATGTAAAATTAAGTTTTATAGGGACAGAGAGAATCGTAGAATTGTTGCAGCACAAAAAGATGCCATTCAGTTCATCGTCCATTTTAGTTTCCTGCAGACCCATTCTTCCCTCGGTCTTTAAGATATTTGTCCAATTCCCTTTTGAAAGCTTCAATTAACCGCTTCCTTCATACTTTTTGACTACAGCTCTGCCTTCAATACAATAATCCCAAGTAAGCTTGTCACCAACCTCCGAGACCTAGGACTCAACACCTCCCTCTGTAACTGGATCCTTGACTTTCTAACCAACAGACTGAAGTCAGTGAGGATAGGCAGAAATACCTCCAGCATGATTATTCTCAACACTGGTGCCCTACAAGTCTGCATCCTCAGCCCTCTACTCCCAATATACTCATGACTGTGTGGCCAGGATCTGCTCTAACTCCATCTACAAGTTTGCAGATGATACCAGTGTTGTAGGTTGTATCTCAAACAGTGATGTGTCGGAGTACAGGAAGGAGATAGCGAGCTTAGTGACATGGTGTCATGACAACCTTTCCCTTAATGTCAACAAAATGAAAGAACTGGTCATTGACTCCAGGAAAGGGAGCGGTGTAAATGCACCCGTCTACATCAACGGTGCTGAGGTGGAGAGGATCGTGAGCTTCAAGTTCCCAAGAAGTGAACATCACCAACAGCCTATTCTGGTCCAACCACGTAGTTGCCACGGCCAAGAAAGCTCACCAGTGCTTCTACTTACTCAGGAGGCTAAAGAAATTTGATTTGTCCCCTTTGACTCTCACCAACTTTTACCGATGCACAATAGAAAGCATCCTATTTGGATGTATCACAACTTGGTACGGCAACTGCTCTGCCCAGGACCACAAGAAACTGCAGAGAGTTGTGGATACAGCCCAGCACATCACAGACACCAGCTTCCCCCCCTTGGACTGTCTTTACCTCTCGCTGTCTTGGTGAAGCAGCCAGCATGATCAAAGCAGCCATCCACCCAGGACATTCTCTCCTCTTCCATCGGGTAGAAGATACAGGAGCCCAAAGGCACATACCTCCAGACTTAAGGAGAGTTTCTACCCCACTGTGATAAGACTATTCAACAGTTTCCTTATAAGGGACCATGGACTCTGACCTCAATCTACTTTGTTGTGACATTATACCTTATCGCACTGCACTTTCTTTGTAGTTGTGACACTTTACTCTGTACTGTTATTGTTTTTACCTGTATTACATCAATGCACTTTGTACTAACTCAGTGTAACTGCACTGTGTAATGAATTGATCTGTACGAACAGTATGTAAGACAAGTTTTTCACTGTACCTCGGTTCAAGTGACAATAATAAACCAATACCAATATTTACTGGTAGCATATTCCTGATTAACCACACTGTTGACATAAAACACATCTCCCCCTCTCCCCCCTTCCCCTTGTGCTCTGCTTCTATATATATATTCTATCCTTCACATATCATCTATGCCCTTGGTCCACTTTCAACTATCACATGTCACCTGTAATCCTTGTTCTTTACCTCCACCCTAGCAACAAGTTCTCCATGCAATTTCTTCTCAGATTTCTTTCCTAGGCCTCTGCAGAGAGTGACTTATATCCTTGGTAATTTCAACTGGCATCAACTTTCTCCAGGATTTGTTTCTTCTCCAAACCTCATGCTACATATGAACTCTATCCATGTCATAGCCACCATCCTGATCTCAGCACTTCACTACGTCTTGCTGTTTTCAATGGAAGGTAATCTCTAATCATGCTGTTCTTCTATACCATCCATATGCATCTCCCCTCTCCAAATAATTACATTTCTTCCAGTCTGCCTTTGGATTGTAAAACACTGCCCACTACTCTTTCAAATTCCCATCTGGAACAAAGTCAGAAAATATTGGAAACTGGTTGTGATGAGAGGTCATCTATCTGAAACGGTAACTCTATGCATCTTCCCACAAATGCTGCCTAACCTGCTGAATATTTCTACCATTTTTTTTTGTTCGTTTCAAATTTCCAACTCCTACATTATTTTGTTCCCCAATTATTTAGATCTGACTAATTATGTATCTTCTACAACAAATAATCTGCTAAATCACCATCTTTCTAATCTCTCGATGTCCAAAGAACATTAAGCATTGTTTATACCATTAAAATCTAGTTACACCTCGTGCAACAAAGCACATTTTCAGGGATTGTGTTTTAGAAACAGGGGATTAGTTTGTAAATACCTCAGGTTTACTGATTTCTGCAAATCTCAAAGGTGACTGCAACAGTACACCCTGCAGAGAAGCAAGAAACCATCAACAGCAATCTAATACCTGCATTTAACTCTGTGAGTGCATATGCCACAAGTTGCTGTCAGATTTCTTCCACTATAAAAAGACAAGTACCAATAGTCTCAACATCATTGCAAATTGCAGGAAAAGCTCATAATTCAGGAAAGAATACATTCTTTTGTAAAGCATACATTTCTTCATAATGAATCAGTGAAATCGGAGACCAAAAGGAGCAGTTTTCATTGACTCAATTAGACAAAATTTAAAGTTTCTATCGTTCTGAATCTTTTAATAGTTAAAAGGAATCTGATGAATTTAATTTGCAAATTGAAAGTGCGTAATGGAGAATTATTTAAATTTCTATAAGTCAAAGACATCTGAAATATTCTACTTGACAAGAAAATTTGAAATAGGACTTTAGAGTATGCAAAGAAGTAATAAACGTATTGGATTGCAAACTAAATTTAATTAAATAGTTTCTAATAGAGGCAAAACTAGATACATTAGTGTATTTAGCCAACTATTCCTACTCCATAGCAAAAAGTATGAGCAAGTACACATTATACAAAAATCTCACCTGAAATCTGGTTAGATGAAGTTACATTTCAAAAGTTGGAAAATAAATTGTTAATTTAACTTCTATATTGAACACCACTAATTTTAATTTTAAAATATCTATCTACAAGATGGTGCTATAATTTTGAAATAAAATTCCTTATTTTAATACAAATTATCCTTTTTCTTAAATTTAAATCAACGTTATGGTACCATATGGCTTAAATTTAGTATGTCCTGGCATGAATAGTGGAGAGCCAGGGAATCTAAACAGAATCACCTCTGAATTGCTCAATTTTTAAAGCTATTTTTATGCAGACATTTGAATAGCTTTATGCAAAGATTTAGTAACATACAGATTTTAAACATACAGTATCAGCCAAAGCTTTGTACTTAACTGGCCCATTATACTGGCAAATAGCATTCAAATATAGCACCTCAAGGACCAACTTGGGTGATAGCAAAAGCATGATAAAACCCTGACTAGAGACAATTAGCTCTTATGGAAATAGCCTAAAACAAAAATTACAAAGGATTGAAATCTGATAAAAGAATTCACGTTTGGTAGCAGTTGCATGGTAGCAGAACATTTCCTGTTCAAAAACGCCATGGAATATTGAAACACACGAGCTGAGCCTTGGAATTGTATGTTTTGTCATTATTTATCAGGTATCACCTGTCATTCAACATATTGTTCACAAATTATTTACCTGCATCCTCATTACTCTAGAGGAAAATGTTACCATAAGTAAATTGTCGACTTACTGAATTCAATACTGGAATCACAAATATGAGTAATTAGTTTATCTTTTACCTTTGTAATAATTCTATAAGTAAAAAAGTTTTCAAGTGCTGTGGCATGATGCTCTGGATCTTCAACTGTGACAAAAAGATCTTTGTTGTCTGGTTCATCTTCCAAAGTGAGTTGATTAATCATGGAAGAAGGTGAAGTTGGCATGGAGATATTGAAAGAACTGGCATCAGTTAAAGTAGCATCCTGCTGGAAGACAAATCACAACAGTCATTACTTTTTCAAAAGTCCCCATTGTCATGGAATAGCATAAGCAGCATTTACATGAACCAAGCCATGTGCAGAACCGTGTATGATCCAGTCTTATCAAATCTTATTCCTGAACATTCATATAATAACTGCCAAAGGATAGTCTCGGTTGTATTCTGAATTTAGTTTTACAATTTTAAATGTTTCCCTTTTTGGCACTTGTTTACCAAGCTTTTAAGACAATATGCTCCATTAAAAAAACAAGGTCATTAAATAAGTCAATGAACAATCTATAAAATATATTAAATCTCCTAAAATATCACTTGCAGTAAAATGACAAACCAACATTTTATTATGGAGTGGATTTTGCTGCAGATTTCCAAGACCAGAACTAACCCTGCATTCTTTAACTCAGAATATTTCTGATCAGAATTTTTTTTTTAAGTATTCAGTGATATCACCAAGAAAAGCATGCCAATCAATAGGAATAAATAGCAAAAGGGTTTAGGGATGAATTAAATGTAAAAGTACAATCCAGAAAAAACAAAAGCTTTAAAAAAGCATTTTAAAATCTCTTGTAAAATTTGCCAGGAACTGTTAATTTTCAGTCCCACAATTTTAATACTCATGCTGATAACTATTCTAAACACCTGCGATTCAGGGTAGACAAATATAACTTCACAAAGTTCAAAATATGCTTGTGACAAGTTACACAGTGAAATGCCGTAATGACAATACCAACAGCAAAGAGGTAAAACTCAATGATATTGTTTCTTTGGGCAAGTCATTACATCACTTACAGTCTTTATTATTCGGACATCAAATTCTGCTCACGAAGGAGCTCATGATAAACAACAACGACCTTACAGCAACACCTCCATCGCAACATTCTTCCATCTATATGATCTCTGCTCCCTTCTACATAGATCTTTCATTCCACAGTGAAAATCAAGTACTAAAAAGAATCTGCCCTTCCAAGTATACTTGGAATAAGTATCCCTCCCTCAACATGACACAATGATTTTTTAGTAACTTATAGGAAAGCTGTATACAAACTGTCAGTTGTGTCACTACAATAATGACTACATTTTAAGAGTAGTTCAACTGTAAAGTGCCTTGAGATAATTTGGTAAATAACGTGAAAAGAATTATAAATGCAGTATGTTTGATCCTTCTTCAATCACATGCAGCAACCTTCTCCCCTCTCCTGTTCACATCAATGACAAAACAAAGTTGCTCTATTGTCACATTTAAGTTTTAAAAAGATGTAATCTGGAAACATAAAAAGGCATTGGAGGACATTAGTGCATTACAGACTACTTAGAAGCCATAAGATGGTGGAATCCTACCCACTACCCATATCCTACTAGGAT
>JARFYF010000063.1:16691030-16701331 GCA_030265395.1 Rhina ancylostomus | reverse complement strand
GATTTGTGTGACCTTTAAACCAATACCAGCTCCTTCAAGGTCTGTTCAGATAATTCTGAATTCTGTTGAACTAATGTGAAAAAGCTTATCTAGTCTAGCCTGATCATTTAATGAGGGGAAATGCGTCCCCATGCATCAAAAACAAGAACAACTTAAAATTCACAACACAATGCATCACGCCTCCAAGAAAATGCAATATCAGGACACATTTTGCCATCCTTTTAACCTTGAACAAAAACATAATAGTTTTGCTTTAAATTCTATCACTTTTCCTCAAGCACAGCTTTTTTCCCCTATGTCATGGACATCTCTTACAAATCTCCATGGAGACAAAACATATAAAAAAAATTATTTCCATCAACCAAGGTGCAGTGATTTTTGTATTGTATTCATGTTTGATGTTTGAATGCTTTCTTATTGATAAGAACACTCCTACTATGTTTCCTTTCATAGTATTTAATGTTCTGTAATACAGTTTATAATTTATGTTTGACAAGAATAACTTTACAGTAAGCTTATATAAAGCATAAAATTAAAATTGTTGTGACAATACATTAAGAGACATTGATAAAAGAAATAAAAGTATGTTTTCTTTGTTTCTCAAAATGAAAGCTATTGATATTGAGGAATGAACAACAGACCCATAGGCATGATCAGATGCAGTCAATTTATGGAAGGCAAGACTTTCGTGCAAACATATTGTGGGAAAATAAGGATATCAGTTTTAACAATAACTTAAATACAAAACTTTAAATACAATATATTTGCTGGCGTTCTGGCCCTTTATTCAAGCTTATCCAGGTAGAGTGGTCATAAGGAAGCTCAGTCACCTGTTCTCAAGCAAGCTTTCACCAAATACTTAATAAAAAAAAAATTCTGAAATGTTGTGTGTTGGTCTTTGTTGTCTTGTTTTCCATTGTATTGTTTTCCCTGAAACTTCTTTGCTTAATTTAACTTCACCTTTTGCTGGTTTGGTAATTGTACTGCACAAAATTGTTGCTTTGTTTGCAGCTTCACACAAGTTCTTTGGAGTATGGTGTGAAATAGTGGAAGAATTTGCAGGTTGATTAAACAGTCTGAGAGGCCCTGTTGTGACTGCTCTTTCCATGGCACTTAGCAAGGTCAGCCCCTTACGGTAGAGGAACTTCACAACCTCTCACAATCCACTTACCTACATCCAACCGAAACGGGGGCCTCATTAGATATAGAATTTAGATTCAGACTTCTGGTCTCCACTCATCATTGCTGTCTGGAGTAAAATTTGAACTCCGAATCAGATGTGGGAATACCACTATTAAACAAGAAATGCAAAATATTTCTGAATGCACTGTATAACATAGATTAGGAAGAGGATCTGAAATAAAAACAAAGTACTGGAAATCTCAGTAAGGCAGGCAGCATCTGTGGGAAGAGAACCCATTAATTTTCAGGTTGGAGACTCTTCATAAGTACAGAATTCTCCTGTGGCTGCTTCCCTCTCAAACAAGGACACCATTTTGGATAATGTTGGGGAGGGAATGGCCTCTCAAGAGAAAATGATAGCAGCAGCCAGATCAGAGGCACTGCTGATCCCCAGCTGATCAATATTGTTCTATAACCAAACACTACCACCCTCACTATCAACACAACTAATTTTCATGTTATCTGCAAATTTACAGATCATACCTCTTACAGTCATACCCATATCATTAAAACAGGTAAGAAACATTAAAGGTTCCTGCACCAATCCCTGTGGTAAAAATTAAGAAAATAGCTGATACTGGAAATCTAAAATACAAATAGAAAATGCTGGAAATGCTCAGCAGGTCGGGTCTCGTTGGTGGGAAGAGAAAGTGAGCTAATATTTCAGGTTGGAGAACCTACCTCAGAACTGAGAAGCACGGCAGAGAAGTTTGTTCAGCTGCAGGGAGAGGAGGGGAGGGAGGATGTCTTGGATGGCGTAAACTCGGGTGATTATGGGGACAGGCTGTACGCATGGTTGTCTGGTTAACGAAGGAATGGGAGCAGTTAGAGTGTGAAAATATAGACAAAAGAAACCAGCAAAAGAAAATGGGATATGAAAAGTAGAGAGCAGGAGGACAAACCTGGCAGGTCAGGCTGGGCACGTCCTCCACTCCCAGAGGGAAAGAAAACTAGGAAAAAAAACCAAACTGAGCTAATATCACACATGTATGACTCATTACAGCCACAGAAATCAAGTTACCTAAAATTGTAGATTGAAATGATGAGTCCTGAAGGCTGCAACTTGCCCAGACAGAAGATAAGTTGCCTTTCCTCAACCTTGCATTGGGCTTTATTAGAACAGGATCAGAGGCCACAAGCTGATAGGTCAGAGTAGGCAGAGGTTGGTGAATTAAAGAGGCAGGCAACAGGAAACTCAGGGTCATACTTGTGGACTGAATGCAGGTGCTCTGCAAAGAAGTCACTCAATCTATGTTTGGTTTCTCCAGTGTAGAGGAGACCACATTGTGAATGTTGAATGGACTACACTAGATAGGAAGAAGCACAAATACATTTCTACTTCACCTGGAAAGGCTGTCTGGGTCCCTGGATGATGGAAAGGGAAGAGGTGAAAGGACAAGTGTTGCATCGCCTGTGGTTGCAAAGGAAAGTACCGTAAGAAGAGAAGTGAGTGGGAATGGGACCTGGGAGTCATGAAGGGAATGGTCCCTGTGAAAATACTGAAAGGAGAGGAGAGAGAAAGATGTGTCTGGTGGTAGGATCTCTTTGAAGGTGGCATACATTGTGGAGGATGATCTGTTGGATGCGGAGGCTGGTGGGATGGAAGGTAATGTCCCAGCGGTGCACCACTGGTCACAGGCTTCCAGTCACAAATGTAACTCTCCATCCATTGTCTTTCTCCTACTTCCAAGCCAACTTTGGATCTATTTTGTCAATTTGACTTAGATTCCATCTGCTCTGTCCTTTTGGACCAGCCATGTGAAACCTTGTCAAAAACCCTTCCTGAAGTCAATATATACCACATCTACTTCATTGCCCTCATTAATATATTTTGCTACTTTAAAAAGCTCAATCAAATCAATCAGTCAGGGCAGTCCCACCAACAAATCCATGCTGATTATCCCTGATCAATCCCTCCTTTTCCAATTGTAGATTACTTCTGTCCCTCAGAATTTTTTCCAATAGCTTCCCTACCATAGACGCTAGAGTCGTTGGCCCTATTACTTATTCCTGTTGTCCTTCATGAATAAAAGGCATGACATTTGCTGTTCTCCAATCATCTGGCACTGGCAATCTCCTCCCTTGCCTCCCATACCCCAGGCTGCAATATATCTCTTCAGACCCTGGGGATCCATCCACCTTTATGCTTGCTAAGACATCTAATACATCCTCCTTTTTAAGGGTAATATGCTCTGGAATATACCTGTCCCCTTCTCTGAAATCTGCAGATACAACATCCTTCTTCATGAGTATAGATGAAGAGTATTCATTTAAGACCTCATCCACATCCTGGGGCTACACACACAGATTGCTCCTTTGGTCTCAAATGGGCACTATTTTTTTGCTAGTTCTAAAATTTCTTCGGATTTTCTATAACCTTGTTTGTTAGTGATATTTCATTGCCCCTCTTTGCTTTCCAAATTTATTTTTCAGTGCTCTCCTTCTGCACACACATTCAATGCTTCTGAAGCTCCTCACCTGTTTTCAATTCTCTATACCTGTCATATGCTTCTTTTTTTTTCTTTATCAAACCCTTGATATTCCTTGACATCCAAGATTAATTGACTTATCTTCCTTAATTTTCACCTTTCCAGGAAGACACTTCCACAATTTCAGCTTTAAAAGACCCTCATTTTTCACATGTAGATTTATGCACCAGCAGCTGTTCCCAGTCTACTTTTGCCAGGTCCTGTCTTATGATATTGAAATGGGCCATCCCCCATTTCAGGACCTTAATATCTGAACCAGTTTCATCCCTTTTTGTAATTACTTTGAAACTTACAGAGTTTTGTTCACTATGCTCAAAATGTTCATCTACAGATATTCCAACTGCTTGCCCAGTTTCATTCCCCAGGATTAGCTCCAGTACTGATCCGTCACCTCACCTAATTTGCCCTTGACCACCAAACATCTATTTACACTGATCCTACATGAACTTCACCTTATTTGCCCAAAATCACTATCAGCTCCCAATCCACTCCCTACACATTCCCCTCAATATTTTACTATTCACTCATATGCTATGGTAATATACAGTGGCCAATTAACCTACCAACGTGCACAACTTTGGGATGTGAGTGGAAACCAGAGCACCCGTGGGAAACTCACATGGTTACAGGGAGAAAGCACACAAACTCTACACATACAGCACCGGAGGTCAGGATTGAACCCAGGTCACTGGATTTGTGAGGTAGCAGCTCTACTGTCTGTGCATTTTGCCACTCCAACAAGTGAATGAAAGTAGTAAGGTTGTTATCAATCAGCTGCCTCTGCTTTCTGAATTGTTAGAGCACCTCCAATTCTGTTGCTGGTCTCCGTAGGTTGGACAACCTCCCCACTGCTCTCTCCCAAGTCCTCCTCACCCACTGCTGGCAATGGCTTTAGGCCACACTGGAGCCCCCTGTTCTATGTATGCTCTGGCCTTCATTGTGCTGTTTTCTCCCAGGTCCTCCATGCTCACTGCTACTGTTGACAAAGTCTTTGCTTCAGCTAGTGAAGAAGATATGGAATTAGGGTGGAAAATAAAGACAGGAGAATAGGTGGTAAGTTTAAGACTCAGACAGGCCCGGAGACTGAAATGGAGAGCAAGAACTGCAAGGGAATAGAGCTGAATGCATAAATGAAGATGGGCAGCTGGGTGGTGGGGAGGGAGGGGGAAGGAAGCAGGGAGAAAGAAAATTATGCAGAACAGATACCAAACTTATCGATATTCTAGTCACGTTCAGCAAGCCCTTTGGTCTTTGAGGAGTGAATGGATATAAACCTCCAGGTACTTCCCCATAATCACCATTGACATGAATGTCTTGAGTTTGTTTACAGGGAGGATTCCTGAAACATTAACATCTCTTTTCTCTCCATGGACATCAACTGGCTAGCCCAGGGTTCCCAACACTTCCTGTGATTCATGTTTCCAGAATGTCCTGTCTTTAGGTTGTATATCAGTTTTGTGTGGATATTTATAAAATGGATTTTGGACATCTGGTGAGTCCCTGGTGACACTGGTCAGTCAGTGGGCTGGATCCAGCTGTCTGCCCAGACTCATCCCCACACTTAGTTCTCTCTGTCTGCCCACACCTTACTTTGTCTGGATGCAGGGGACTAGACTAATGGATCTCCTGCACCTGTGAATCATTCTGCAAGCTGGACCGGGCAATGTGCCCTGTCCTTGTGAGGCCTAACTTCATCAAAAGATATTGAACTTTTAAAAATTTTGCTGTTTGTCATATATATAAATAATTATAATAATACACTTATGTAATGTACAAAACATTGGTTAGACCACACTTGGAGTACTGTGTACAGTTCCAGTCACTATACTACAAAAGGGATATGGAGGCAATAGAGAGAGTGCAGAAGAGATTCACCAGGATGTTGCCCAGACTAGAGGGCTGTAGCTATAAAGAGAGATTGGTTAGGCTGGGTTTACTTTTACTGGAATGTAGGAGGCCAAGGTGTGACCTTATAGAGGTTTATAAAACTTTGAGCGGCATAGATAGCATGTATATATGGTCAGTCTTTTCTTCCCAGAGCAGGAAGTCTACAGCTAGACTAGAGGGCACAGGTTTTAGGTGAGAGGGGAGAAATTTAAGGGAGATCTGAAAGGTAAGTTTTTCACACAGAGGGTGGTGGTTATCTGAAATGAGCTGCCAGAGAAGGTGATAGAGGCAGATACAATTACCATGTTTAAAAGACATTTAGGCAGATACTTAGATAGGAAAGGCATTGAGTGATACAGGCCTAATGAAGGTAAATGGGGTTAGCAATACATAGGCATCATGGTTGGCATGGATGAGGTGGGATGAAATGTCATGTTTCTCTGCTATGTCACTTCATGGTTCCATTATCAATAATATTAAAAAATGAAAGAGTAAATTTAATTTTGAACATCCTAAGTGCTGACAAATAATTAAAACATAACTTAAATAAAAGCTCGCAATTAGATTTCTACAAAATGTCAGCAAACCCCATAAAGCTGAGAGATCTGATGCAATGTGGATCAAATCCCCGAGCAGCACGTCTGGATGCAACGGTATGAAGGGAAAGAGTGGCGAGACACATGTGTTCTCTAGTGTACCCGAATTTCCAAGTTCGGCCAAGCAGGTGTGTGACTCGGAAATGTGCTGAGGTCTAAACAGCTCTCAATCAGCTCAGTTTGATCCAATAATTTCAGGATCATCAGCTGGTCTGGGCTTAGAATACAATCATATATTTATACATCACTCCATCTTTTTTTAATGATACATGTAGATGTAAGTATGCACCAATTGTGGACTAAACCTAAACTAAACAAGCACTTTAATTTGCTAGGTAAACAATACCCTTCAGAGCGGTTGGGAATTGGAAATTGTCACATTATACCTTTTCTATCTAACCTTGCAGTTGCCTTTATTACAAGGAACTGGAGAGTTGTTTCTCATTGTCGTTTCTCATTCTTATGTACCTCTTGCGGCCTTAAGGGAGAACCTGATGCTTTATTAGGTCATCTAATCTTACAGAATCTGTTTTGCTTCTCACACTGGTGAACATGCCTCTTTGGCCTGTGGTGTATTTTCAAGTGAAAATGGTTCCCCTTGATAGTTTCAGCAACAGGCAATTACATCAGTTGCATTTTCTTCTAATTGACCTGATGTTTGACCTGAACTTTAGCCAATATTTGTTTTTATATGTAATATGGTTTCATGTCAAAAAATACATGCTGCATTGATGGTATCTGTAAATGGTAGAAACTGAGAAGTTAGAAGGACTGGGAAAAGTAATTATGAGTCCTGATTATTCTCAGATTCTGCTGAACTCGATGGGAGTCTCAGTAGAAAGCTGTTAGGAAGACATTCCGCTGAATCTCTGTCATTCCCAGGAATGCACAGCATTCATCCTGGGAGGCAGGTGGCTAGTATGAAGATATGCACTAGCTACAATATTTTTTTAAATTATTAATTCAGAGCACATTGACATCACTATAAGTGCCAGCATTTATTGTCCATCCCAAAATGTCCTGAAGTAGGAGGCAGTGTGGAGTCAACCATTGTTAGCAGAGTCACATAGGCAGACTAGGTAAGGATGGGAGCTTTCCTCTGCTGAAGGACACCTCTGTAAACCAGATGAGTTCTTAAAACATTTTGGTGTTTTCAGAGTCACCATTATTGACTTTTTTTACTTCAGTCCCAGATTTATTCCATTACAGATTTAAATTCTCCAGCTGTCATGGTGGGATTCAAACTCATGTCACTGGATCAATAGTCCGCAGCTTCGGCTACTAAGAGGGCAGGCACGGTAGTGTAGTGGTTAGCATAATGCTATTACAGCACCAGCAACCCAGGTTAAATTCTGGCCACTGTCTGTAAGGAGTTTGTACATTCTCCCCGGGTCTGCTTGGGTTTCCCCTGGGTGCTCCGGTGTCCTCCCACATTCCAAAGGCGTACGGGTTAGGAAGATGTGGGTATGCAATGTTGGCACCAGAAGTGTGGCGACACTTGTGGGCTTCCCCCATAACACTCTATGCAAAAGATGCATTTCACTATGTGTTTTGATGTACGTGTGACTAATAAAGATATCTTATCTTAACCAAGTAACTTAACCACTACACCATATTCTGGTGAGAGGGGGTAAGCACAACTGAGGAGTGCAGGCCTTCAGACCTTCTGAATAAGCTAGTTTTCAAATTGTTAACTAAAAAGGAAATGGCTTGTGTATTTGATGAAGAGTTCCAGGCAGTACTCTCCAAGCAACAGAGACTGGATGTTGTGGGATGGACAGATCATACTGTGCTATGATTCCTTTCCACCCTGTACGCCTTTGGTAGTACTGAAGACCACCAATTGAAGCCAGAATTGTCAGGACTACACATCCTGTGGATTTTCCAGCCAATGATACCCTCAAGCAAAGCATCCTGATGTTTCCATTGTTCACTTCCCTGTTCTCTTCATTGCCTTTGGAAACTAAAATGCAAAGGCAGAGAACTCATTAACTTTGCACATCAAAAGACTTAAGCCCAGCAATTGCATTAAACATCCACCCAAGTGTGACACAAGCTTCACAATAATGAAAAATTGTAACTTAATTATTTGGAATTACTTGCTTTTATTCATTGCCTTTAAGCTGCTGGCAGAGTTAGGGGGAAGTGAGTGTCATTCTGCAGATCAGTGGCAATAGTTGGCCGATAGATGGTTGGCAGTGTGAAGATCGGGCTAGTGGGCCTATCAGACTGCAGGTTGGGAAACGGTTGGACTGAAGATTGAGGCAAGGGGCTTGTATTTGTGATCAGTGACGGTAGTGGTTGAAACAGGGGAAAGGAGTCAAGTGCGTGAGGGAGAGTAGTTACAATGGGTAAATAGTTTACTTTAAGGGTAAGTAGTTTACTTTGAGAGGGCATGCCTGAAATGGGATCCCAGTGCAAGATTCCTCTGCTTGACACCTACTCAAGCAGGTCCCCTTTAAACTAACAATTGAGCAGGTCTCACAGGCAGTTTGTTTCTGTGTAGTGGCCTGTACAAGCTGGGCCAAAATCATAGAGCTGGGGGGTGCACCTGTCTGTTGAAAATGAATTGTGAAGCACACATAAATATTTATAGGTTTGCCACTGTGATTTCCCATATTCATTTTAATAGGTGTTATAATCAAGAATCAAAAACCCCACCCTAAGTCTATTATGATTCAGTTGGTACAAAACTAGTATTAAAATGATAGTCAAAATTATGGCTCAAATTGATTGTAACATTCATCTGAAGATCATCACAAATCTGTTAAGGCAATTAACTTTCATCATAAATTTTGTATATGTAGTTTTACAAATGAAAAATGAATCTAACTGGATTCTGGATATATCTATATGCTGTCCTTTCTGCACCAATTTCAACAAAATGCACTGGGCATTATCATTGTGCTAAGCTTTATTCGAAAAATTTTAAAGCAAAGAAGCAATTGCACTGACAGTGTTCTTGATGTCTAATATTACAGAATGAGAACATTATCATTATTACAATAATTCTCAGCCTAGCTTAATATATGCCATAAAACACCCATCCATAACAGCACTTTGATTTTTCAACTTAGCTCACAAGTTACATTGGAAAGCAGAAATGAGGAACTAAAAATTCTAAGGATATGAAAGATGTTTTCATATTGTCTTCAAAATTTGATGTATTTACAATGAAATGGTGCTAAAGCAAGCAATAATCTTCATTAAATTGAGTGTAAATTAACATAACATCTCACTGTTTCTTCATTATTTGTCTTGCATGCTTTTTATTGTTATTTTCAGTATTGCAGCCAGTCACAACATTTCTGCTTACTCTCACATCCATTTTACATGTTTGTTGCCAAACAGTTCCATATATTTTCTGCAAAAAAAACAGTTCAGAAAATTTCTTGTAAAAATGCTGTCAAGCAGACTAAAATAAGACTAAGGCAAATTAAAGTCAGCCCATAACTCAAAGAAGGATTACCAGGTTGGTGTTGAGACTTTTCCTGAGATCACCTTGAGGAAATGAATTAGTGGCCAACAATATCATGATTCAAAGGCTGTAATAGCAGTCAAATAGACGGCAATTTTACTTTTCTAAAAGGCTGAATAAATGACAATCAAAATTGTAGTAGGACTGAAAAGTTTGAAGGAAATATTCCACGAATTTGAAAAAGATCGATACAGAGCCTAAGCTACATGTTATGGAAATATGATGCTAATACTTGAGTTACAAATGATAGCATAAGTTCAGATAAAGGCAAACAAATCACAAAATAAAATGAGTGAAGTGGGAAATTAAATCAAATATATAAAGCAAAATTATTAAAACTTCAATGGTTTTAAAATATTCAAGAGTATGTTCCCAAACATTCTCAAACATGATCTCCTTGCTGGTCTGAGCAAATAAATGAGTTTCCACGTGACTGCTTTGACTCGCCAGACTGATCCATATTCAAAGACTCAGCTGCCAGCCTAGATGAATATGTTGCCACTATCATGGGCTTTATCAGCAAGTATGTTGAGGATTGTGTACCAAAGAGCACAATTCAGATGTTCCCAAACCAGAAACATGGATGAACTGGAAGATCCACTGCCTACTGAAGTCTAGACTGCAGCATTCAAATTAGGCGATCCTGACCTTCACAATAAATCAAGATAC
>JARFYF010000063.1:16615525-16631452 GCA_030265395.1 Rhina ancylostomus | reverse complement strand
TGTTGGATCGTTATTTTTTCATAGTTGATTAGTAAAGATTATCTTTGAATATTTCGTATCGATATCCCGTCATCAACCTTTAGTACTTCCCTTTCCTCCCTCCCTCTCTCACACACTCTCTCACGCACGCACACTGTTGTTCCTCCTACGCCTAAATTATTTAAAAAGAAATGCATAACTAGATGAAGGGGTTCATATCAAACGAATGAATTAACGTTTTCCTTCTTTTAAACCTCCACATCCCCCCACCCCTCCCAGGAACTTAACTTTTGGGCGTCTTCCGTCTAAATGGTCAAGGGAATGTTAACTGTTCAGAATGAAATGTGGAGAACCGAAGATTGCAACAAACTACACGGCATTCCGTAAATGCTCTGCTGCTCTGGGCAGGTGAGTTGTCTCACTGAGCGCTATATTTTGGGATCTGTTCTTTCCGAAAGGCTGTAATTTCAAATGGTGTACTTTTGGAAACAGAAATCAAATGGTCACAAATTCCGGACAAAACGATGTACTTCAAAATGCATTTTATTCATTTCCCTTTGCAGAGTGGCATTGCTGGAAACTCGCCTTGCTGTGTACTGAGGGGACGACTACTCAGATTCATTCTTTGGAACCCGTCTTTGTTGATAATAGGTGTGGATTTTTTGGCATTGGCTAGATGTTGCTAGATTTATTCAGACTCTCTTCGGTGACGGGTATTCTTGGGTGTATAATACGGATTACGTTGTTATTGCTTAAGAATACGCGTAGTCGAGGAGAGTACACTCTACGGCACTTCAATGGACTAAAACCAAATGCACTTTTTTTTGCATAGAGGAATTGTGGGTTTCTGATGTCCGACAACAGCTCTTCATAAGAAATGGTAACGTGAGCACGAGACATGTGCCGGTGCTTTATTCGAGTCGCGTTTCTATTATTTAAGATATTTGCATTGCATATCAACAATAGGACCCCGCCTCCTCCCCTTTGGAGCGATCTGTTGGGGAAGAAACCAACTCCAACGCCTTGTGTCATTTGCTAAAGATACCAATTGTAAGTGCGACCAAGCGACACAGCTAAATGAATAGGGGAAGAAAATCAACTTTCAAACGCATGCCGGTTCGATGTTGAGTGCATTTAGGTTTGGGAACGAATAGGAATGGCTGACGCAGAGCGTTAGTGTGGCATTACCACTGTGTCTTGAAAGAAATGTGCTTTCTTTTATGTTCATGTTCAACAGATTATTTCTGTCGGATGTATGTTTCATGCGGCTGTAATATCAATTTGCTATTGAGACATTGCTACGGGACCAACCAGACAAGCAATGTGTGAACAGGAGCACCAAGTAGTCACTTGCACTCTTGTCCTATAGTCCTGTATCATGAAGAAATAAAACTTCAGAATACAGATTGACCTTAACAACAGCTAGTTGCTGTTTTCTCTCCTTCCGAGTGAATTTGAAAGCAAATATTCATCAGCATGGCAATGTGTTTTCTTGAATGTGAAACGTAAGTGGATTTAATGCAGACCCATACTGCAAGCTTTTCTTAGATCCCAAGCATCAATTTCAGCTCTTTCTTTTCAACGTCCACGTATTTTGTAATTGCAAAGAGGAAATATTTCTGAGTGGATTTCGGGCGTCTCACTCAATTAAAGCCACCTCATGAGCCATTTTTTTGACAAAGTGCTCGTGTAGTTCCGTTTTCACTGAGCAACCAACAGCAATCCAATATACATCCTAAAGGGATTAAATCGTTGCAACGTCTCTGAGCCCTACCCCAGCCCATGTGCCATGTGCCTGCTCAGCTAATTTGCTCCCAGTCACTCCGGACCCCCTCCACCTCGACTCTTGCCATTGCTGGGGTAAATGAACGGGAGTGTAAGAGGTTCACATTTACATCGCAGTTTTTCATCTCTTGTAAATGCCAGTCAAAGAAACCTTGTAGCGTTATTTACAATACTATCGGTTTATGGCATTGCACATGCCTGCTCTGCGGTATATGTTTTGCAGAGTTACTTCTTTTTTCCTTTTCTGTTCAGACCAGATCGTGAGTATATTATGGGTTGTGAACCAGAAACAAGAGAGCTGTTTATGAGAGCAAATTGGCTTCTGATAATTGCCAGGAAGTAATTGATATAATACTTGTATTTCTCCAAAATGAGACCTCGTCAACCAGAAAGAGGCAATTTCGTTCCTTCGCCATATAAGAATGCAGCAATCCTCCATATACCTTACCACGTACACACCAGAAACTCATAGCTAATGACTACTCATATTTTATTAAAGGGAGATTAAGTTGGCGTTCTGCTGTTAACCACAGAATGCACACGAGATGGCATGGCATAGTGACAGATTGTTTCTAAACCAGCTGATTCAAATTTTACAGTTTTCTGTGTCCATGCTCTGGATCAGATCGGTTCACTGCATTTTGACGATGGCGTTTTATTAGCTATAAATATTTTCCAGGGATTGCATATCAAAATGATATCCCCTTTCTGCATTTTATTGTTTGCAAAGATAGTTGGACCAATGCGCTTTCAACAGAGATTAAACGATGGTATATAGTTTAAGATGAATTGGTGGCTCTTTTTTTTAGTGGCACATACTTTGCTGTGTGCCACGCCCAGAACTTAACATCATCACCGCGGAAGTGGAGAGAAACTACACCTTATACTGCATTCTTAACGTCCAAATCTAAACCCTGAGCAGTTTATATCGGGCATAGGCCTGTCAACAGTTGGGAATGGAAACAATTCATATTCACACACAATCGCCTTGTGGTGCTTATTTTCAATGTGCAAAAGAGTATTAATTACAAGTCCATAGCAGCTAAAAGTGTTTAACTAATTAAAATAATGTCCCACTAATACCTACTATTGATCTTGCAACTAATTTCAATCTAATGTACTCGGATGATGAAACAGGGACACTAAATCAAGCCATTATTTCAGTGAAGGAACATTGGATTTACTAAATACACAATATAAACAGCATTTTAATAATTCTCGGTATATCGATACCAGTAACTGCAAAAAGGCTTTTCAGTACCGCGTTGTACATCACGTTCGCAATTCCGAACAGGAAGTAAGTTGCACAAACTTATTTTTTAGGCAAAATGGCTATCGGAAATAACCACGTGCTTCCAGAAATACTGAGGTTAAAGGTCGCATCGTTTATTTCTTTTCCTATGATTATTTGAATTTTGTTAAAGGGTAGCTCTTGTACAGTGTCCCCAAACTCCAATCTATCATACTGTTGATTTATCATTCCTACTTAACCCAGCTCCTGCCCGATCTAGTAATTGACTCAGTGATATAGGTGGCAGCATTGCCTCCAATTTATTTCAATATGTATAATTACACATTTGTGAAACGAGGTAGGTTATTGACATTAAAAATGAACAAAGAAAGATAAGTTTTAGAAACCATAATTTAACTTTTCGTAAACTGTTCAGTACGGAAGGTTGGTAGACTGAGAAATATATATTCGCCAGATGAGTTCAAATACGCCTCGGAAACGACTAAAATCTTGGAAATTATAAGAACATGACACGCTGTTACCAGAAAATACCCTCTATCTATATATGCAGCTCTTTGAGGAACTGATCTCACGCACATTGTCCCCACAGTATTTCGATTGTAGCTCGAAAATCGTGAAATACATTGTCCTTGACCACGACAATGCTATCAGAAGGCAAACAGAGCAAAGGGTTATGCACAGAAAGTGCCTGCACATAAGTATATCCTTTACTAGGATTATCACGTGACAACAGATATAATTTCCTTAATTACCATAACCCAGTTGATCTATCATCTTAACAATGCACCATGGTGAGAGTTAAAGGAAAACATCGCCCTTATTTATACATTCAGACTAATATTACAGAAAACACAAACACATTGATGGTCAATGAATCATAAAGGAATCCGGTTTAAAAGCAATGGGCTACCAAAATATCGAATGGTGAATAAATAACCTTAGTCAACCAGAGGTGGCATCTACCAGCACATTTATGTTTGAAATCGGCTATGACTGAATTGTTATAACTAACTTCAAGCGTCTCGACATTGGTGCATAGAACTAAAGATAAATGAAAATTTTATGAAGCTTCGAATTTTACATTAGGAATGCGCTTTTCTGAAGTGACAAGTGCTTTTATTTCAATGTCAGAACAAATGTCACTGCTGTCTCCACAAAATAACGGTAATGATAATTGCAAAGAATGCATTGCTGAAGAAAGTGAATGGTAGTGAAAGCGTTGCCCTTTGAGGGCTGCCGTAGCATTTCAGCACCCGGATATAAATTATGAAATGATTTGCAGTTTATCTATTTTTTTACTGTTTGTTCAAAAGAGACAATGAGTTGGGAATGGTGTTTTTTTTCTAACACTTGCTTACTTTTATTTCGACTTAAAAGCATTTATACATTGTATATATGATCGCAAGTTGCGATGGATTTCAGTACTATACAGGTTCAATAGATCAAAGTGAATCCAGGGCCTGCCCTATTGTGTAATTTAAGTTTACCGCAACAGTGTTGTTCTACCATATAATATGTTAAACCTTTCCACAAAACAAAACTTTCAAAATTCTGAACACACTGTCTTAGTTAAAACAAGCGTGTCAATTATATTTTAGGGAACTAATCTAAATTAAACAATAAAACAGAAGTCGTGGCATTCAGACAATGCGATTTAAATGTTGAGTATTGTTTCTAATACCTTTGATCTTTATTGAAGATATAAGCAGCAAATGAAACACACTGAACTAAATTCTAATAATAAATTTTGCAACGCCAATGTAATTCTTTCTTGAAGCAGCACCATTGAAATACTAGAGATCTGCATAAAATATTTGCCTGACATCATCATATATGAATTTTAAAGAGCATAACAGAGTGCAATTGAAGAGCATCAGATGGAGCCTATTTCTTATCTATAGGCTTGTTACTAAGGAGATAGTGCTCTAATGTGATTCTATAATGCTGATAGATTGATGTCATGACTTTCCTTTTGAATTTGATGCAAACAATATTTATCATGTAATAGGTAGGAAAAAGACATAAGGAAAAATAAAGCAATTCTTACCATTAATTTTGATGGGTACTATTCTTTGTAGTATGAAATGCTGTCATTGGATAATGTGCATTTTTATTGATGCAATCAAGATATTAAGGTTCTGCATGTACCATTTAAAACAATGCACTAGCAGGAAGATGCAGCTTTCATTTAAAATGTATAGAGTTGTAATTAATATATCACAACAGTTATAATAATTTGGGAATAATTAGTGTATTCGTGGGAAAACTCCCCACAATAAAGGAATCAATATAATTTCATAAGTCAACACCAATTTTACTGTAAACTGCTTAAATTCCATTCCAATCCTGCTCAAAATATTGATCATTAGATTGTATTTCACAACAATAGTATGATTCTTGTAGTTAACCATATAGGTGTGGATTTCTTTTGAAAAGAACTACTAAAACTAATAATTGATACAATGCACTTTCATGTTTGTGCTCAGCTCCCATTTTCCCAGATGTGTATTAAAGTTGTTAAGAAGACTTTGAAGTTAATGTACTTTGAAGTTAAAATAGTGATGAACTCTTGTTAGCAGTGTTCATTACTCTTCTCACTTTACAGTATGTCTAGCATTGAGATTTTGGCGAGTCAGAATGTACAGATCAGTGAAAGGATTTGCCTCAGAATAGTCAAAAAATTTTTTAAATCACGCATAACTCAAGAGTATGGGATTTCAGGAAAGCATTATCCTGAGCAGCATAATTTCCTCAGTTTTGTATTTAGGACACTATTTCTGGAAGTATATAAAGGAACACAGTTTATATTTAAAAAAACATGTTAACAGTTGGAGGTTTTTATAGAAATGTTTAAAAAGGTATTTTAAGAGAAAATCTTTGATTTTATGATGGTTCTTTTAAAGATAATGAACACTTCCAGAGATTGCAGTTGATTATTTATGATTCATTGAATTATTTGCATATTTGAATGGATGGGGTAACTTTGAAGAGATTGTATGTGTGGAAATCAAGAAGCTCCTTATAGTATGTAGAATGATTTTTTCTTACTGCCATGTTTGTTACATTTCACATATTTAGTATGCATAAGAATTCAAATATTCAGGACAAAAATAGCATTTCTTGAAATCCATCCACCATAATTACTGTATGTTCTTTGGATAACTTCATTGAAAAACTTACCTAATGCAACGTTATTTGAAATTTGGCAAGCACAACTTTTCCAGAAGTAGAACATTTCTGCCAAGTAGAAGGTCACAGGAATAAAATAATGAGACAACTGATTGCCTGATTAAGTTAATGATCTAGGTTATTGAAAAGTCATTGACCTAAATATTAATTCTTTTCCTCTCTTCCTAGATGCCGGTTGGCTTGCTGAGTATTTCTAGCACTTTTACTTTTTCAGTTTCAGATTTGTCGCCCAGATGACTCTTTTTTTGAAACTGCTGGTATGGCCTTTTAGAAAAGTTGATTTACAATTAATTTAAATACTCTCATCATGAATGCCAATGAGAAAAAGTCATTTTAATTTTGGACTTAAACAGAGTACCATACATTTGCAATATGAAGTATAAAGAGATTGGAGATTTATCATAACAGTGATGAATTTATCCTTTGAGTGTATACAGTGCTGTGATGAACGTCACAATACATAGTTATCCTGTCTATTTACTGACGGTCAAGTAAACGAACTATAACATTTAAAACTCTGTATGTGACTTCTACCTGACAATTCTCCCATAAGACTTGTAAAATGACATCCATAATCATGTCAAAGCGTGAAAAAAAGTTCTTCCAAAAGTCATAATCTCTCTACATACCTAAATCTATACCACTCCCTATCGCTTTCTTGTAACCTTAGATTAACTTCTTAGATTGTAATCCCAATATGATTTTTTGAAAATTCGCCATTGGCCATCCTTTATTTCCCGTGGTTTCTCTCATGTTTCATGTCTCTATTTCCAACATCGATGAACTTATTTCCTCGCACTTGTGAAGCCTTCCAGGTTTTTGTTCATTTGCTCAGTTTCTTTATGTTCTCCTTATTATCTTTTGTTGTAGCCTCTATATCTATTCAGATCACTCACAGGTTTCATGATCTTGCTTCTGGCCATGAAACAAAACTATATCTAGCACACCACATTTGTTTTCAGGGTTCAGCTCCTAAGTACTAGGCCCTTAATATTCTAGAAAGGTATTAAGGCTCTGTTTTCCCAGATTCTGGTTTCTTTTACATTAGCTCCTATATGCCTTACAGATAGTAACTTACAATTGCATCATTTTGTTTATGGGTTTTGCACTAAAGTGGTTAGGATTCAAAGTGTGTACATCTCTCAACATGAACAAGTATGAGAGCCACATTCAGATGAGGGCAAAGAATACAAAGTAAGGGAAAGGAAAATAGTGGTGGAATAGAAACAGAATCCAGAATATACTACACAGAAAGAAATATAGTCAATAAATTGAAAAATAACTATGGAAAATAGATGAAGATCTGTTTTTATATCTCTGTGCTAGAATAACTAAAGAAGGTCAACTAATCTACTTTAAGATTTATGTTATCCAATGAGAAATTTCTAAAGCGAGTGTTTATATAAGTAGAATTAGAATTATAGAGGTTATTGTGGCAGGGTTCATAACCTGTGCATTCAATAATCCTGGTATCAGCTATCAATTTTAACTATCTATTGAAGAAAACTGACTGACTTTCTTCTTCAAGATCCATTCATCTTAATTATATTGAACAAAGATGAAATACACAACATAAACAATAATTAGTTTGTAGTATTTAAGTTCCACTTTCCTGCCAGTTTTCTTGAACAAAGGCTTTAATCATTGTTTCAGTTTGTCCAGATATGAGTGCTATTGTTAAATGTGTTTTCTTCAAAAGTCTGTAATGTTTATTAAAAATTAAAGGCTTCTTTTATTGTACTAACAGGATCAGCAAATTAAATGGGTTTCAATTTCTTCTCTTATGATACTATTAACCAAAATATTTCTGCCTTCTTTACTGGAATTTCATAAACTAAATTTACTGATCATGAATTCATTTAGCCAATCTTTTGTTCTAAGATTATTTATTTGACAGTATGGTTAGGCAAATGGCTATTGACCAGACATAAGTGTTGAAGGAAGGTTCCATAAAGTTATAATATTAAACAATTCAAAAGAGGGTAATTAACTTTAATATTTTTCTGGTTCCTATTACTGCCAAGATTTTTGCATGAACAATGAGTTGTGGTGCCAATAGTGAAACCTAGTTGGAGAACCTACTGAGTTCATTGGTAAAAATCAAACAGACTCAACTTGTAATGAAGCATTCCTCACCTTGGCTGGTTCAGGAATTGTCTTGTTTCAGCTGAATATATCTTTTCTTATGTCAAGAACCTTTGTGTTCAATTATTTGGCACAATCTCACCAAGGTCATTAGGATGGCCGATGTGGGAAATGACAATGTTTACATTGATACAGTAACAAGAGTTCTGCAGTTTCTTTCAATTTGACATGAAATTACGACCGGTTGAATGAAATAAATTTAAGGCTTAACTGAAGTACTTCACTTGGGTCTCTTATAACCATGAGTGAGCTTTTTATTCCGTAGTGAATGAAAGCACAGAGAAGAAGCACTGTATTCTAAATATTCTAAGCTATTCCTTACCCAGGTCATTAAGACATAATATTGAAAACAGGGCTAATGGTAACAGGGATTGAGTGACCACAACCTAAACATTGCAAGAATCCAAGAAGTTATTTGGAAGATTTCTGAGATAATTCCAGAATTGCATTACCAAATGTGAATCATGGAAACAGCTCCAATAAGTAAAAACATTAGGGTAATACACCTTCATCTGAAATCACCTACTGTTTATTTTCTGGGAATTCATGAACTGGATTTATAATGATGTTGCCTTGTGACAGTAATAGATGTCATTGATTTAAATATCTTCTTCATTTCAAAAAAGTACCAGGTTTGTCAGTAGACTGTAATTGTCAAAGGAAAATTCTGAAGTCCTTCTTTGTCGACAAAACAAGTTACTGCATTGGAATTTTAATCTTCACTCTTAAGGAGATTCCACATTAAATAATATCATATAAATATAAATTATATTAATAGAAAATAGTTAAAGTAAAAGTAACAATTTAATATTTGTACATTGTGATCAGAAGAAAGTTAGTGAAATTATAGTTTTGGGACACTGAACAATGTATTGTTTCCACATCGCTTTCCCATCTGGGGGCATTGTGCCATATATCATGTCAGTCTTCAACTACTGAAATGTTAAAATATCAATGCATTATGATTTCATTATCAGTTGATATGAGTTCAAACATGTGGTCACTATTCCAATAGAAATGCAATGTAGATTTCATGGATCCTTTCAAATTTCAGACTCCACTAACCATCTTCCACTTGTGACATTCAATGGTTACAAACTTAATGTAGAAAATATCTCTCTGAATTGTGGCTCAGCCTTTGGAATATCAATGCTGTGACAAAGAAGAAGTTAGGAAATGTATTTTTCATAGGGACTTCATCATGCAAGATGCAATGCAATAATTATAACACACTTCCATTGAATGTCCTGGTAGTGGTGAGCACCTCACTTTTGCTGCTTCCATCCATGTTAAGTCTGCATTTATCTGGAGCAGATCTTCTTGCAGCAACAATCCCAACAAAATTGGCTCAAATGTGGTCAGCAAAAGTCCTTCTGGCTATCCCTGGCCACAAAATTGCTATGAAGGCTGACTAAGTCAAGCCTGAGGCACACTGACTGTCAAAACTGTCAAAGAGTTGGAACGTTTGTGAATGTGTCTGACATTCAGAAACACTAAAACACAAACATTAATTACACTTTTACAAATGTATAATCATTAAAAGTATTTGAACCCAAGCAAACATTAAATCAGTTCAAGTTAATGTAATACAGTCAAAAGAATTGTATTGAAGGCTAGCCTGTTGCAGTTTCTGTGTACTAGGGAATCTGCAGGAAGCTGGCATATAATTTCTGGATTTCATGAGGCATCCAACATTGGAATGCAGTCCAGAAAATGCCAGCAAATATCAGTCAGGAAGTTTGGCTTTCAGTGGTTGCACACAGCTGGCATTTCTCAAGAAAATCTGGGCCAATAATGAATGATAATTTTGTTTTATCTTTATTAAGCGAAGTCTTCAGATACTGAATAATGTGTTGGATCTCATTGGCTAAAGCCAGGGATTCTGAAAGGAACTGCGTTCAATTGTCTAAGAAGCCTTAAGCTGGGGTCTTTTGTTCAAGTGCTGACACATGTGTAAGTCTCAGAATGCTGTAAGTCTCCACAATTACGCATATTCTCTGGAGTTCACAAAACTGAGTAGTTGTCTCATTGAAGCAATAATTCAGAGAGGCCTTATCACGATAAATGTGGAGATATTTCTCCTTATGGGGTAATCTGGAAATAGGGCTTTAGTTTCAAGCTAACAGATCAGGCAGCAAAACAGATTGAAGGTCAACTTTAGGATCAGCCATGCTTTGGTTAAATGGTGGCTCAGCATGAGGAGCCATTTGGCTTCCATGTCACATGTTCTTATGGGTCATGGATACCTGCCTTGTATCCTGTTACACTCTCCCGCCAGATCCCTGTAACTTTGATTTCCCTAAAGTCCAGCTTCCATAGCTCTCTGGGGTTGAAAATTGCCAAGATTTAAAACCCTGTAGAGCAATAAATTCCTCCTCATCTCAGTCTTAAATTAACAACCCATTATCCCAAAACTATGACTCTGGTTCTAGATATCCCTCAGCAGATGAATCATCCAGAACAGGTTAGATCTGATGTCAGATCCAAGATCCTGTTGCTTTCAAAGCAGATTGTTGGGCTGTGGCTTGAGAGGTAAAGAGAAATCACAGTTACAGAATGATTACAGTATAGGAAGATGTTGGGCCCATCCAGTTTCTAACCACCCTATGCAAGAGCATTTGAATTAATCCCACCCCATTTCTCCAGTCCCTAACTAATTGCTGTGTAAATATATATTCCTCATGTCATCTTCAGTTCTTTTGACATTCACCAATGGGAATATCTCTATCTATATTGACTATATTCTTCATGATTTTATATACCCCAGTTAGAAAGGTAAGTTACTTTTCTCTAAATTGTTCTGATTTAGTTTAATGTTTTAATTATGATTCTTAGGTCTTTTTAGGGATGTTTCTTATATTTGAATAGCTTTTGTTAAATTATTTACATCAATTTAAAAAATTTAAATGCCAGACATTTAAAAACAATTAACTTCATTGACAGCTTTTGCAGCCAGCTGTCAAAGCTTTAGGGCAAGCTTCGGGGCTGAGGCTTCCTGAGCAAACTGCCAGAGTTACTGCTGCCAGTAATGAAATCTGCAATGATTCAGGCCAACAAAGTGAGCACAACACATCCGAATCAGTAGAGAACCGATCTTGGGAGACTGAGGCAGTGAGTTCCCAACTGGATCAGCATAATCTGCTTCAAAATAAATTTGCACTTACCAACAGTCTTAAGTTCTATATTAATATCTTATGATATCAAAGTGTTCTACTTATTACTTCTTTTTGAAAGATGGTGAGGCTTCTTCAGTAATAAAGTGATAAAGCAAACTGCAACATGTATTATATAACATGTAGAGGAATTGCTATTTTATCATATTTGTTGGCAAATTACATCCAATATTCAGATGGTTCAACCTAAGATATCATTTTAATGTTGTAAAATATGACATGAACACTTATATAAAAACCGCCAGGCAGCAGAGGAAATGGCAAGAATGACACACCAGAAATGACAGTAGATGGGGTTTCAGACATAAAATTGGAAGATTAGAATTACTCACGAAACTAGGCAGCATCTGCAGAAAGGAGATGCCAAAAAGGCTCATTTGCTTCAGCCAAATGAGCCAGTGGTTTGTCTATGGACACCATGGTAGCACAGCTAGTAGAGTCACTTCCTCATAGTTCCAGCAACCTGGGTTCAGTCCCGACCTTGATTTCTGGAGTCTGCAGAGAGATATAGATAGGTTAAGTGAGGCAAGGATCTGGCAGATGGAGTACAATGTTGGTAAATGCGAGGTCAACTACTTTGGAAGGGAAAATGGAAGATCAGATTATTATTTAAATGGTGAAAGATTGCAGCATGCTGTTGTGCAGAGCGACTTGGGAGTGCTGGTGCATGAATTGCAAAATGTTGGTCTGCAGCTGCAACAGGCTATAAAGAAGGCAAATAGAATGTTGGCCTTCATTGCTAGAGGGATTGAATTTAAGAGCAGGGAGGTTATGTTGCAACTGTACAGGGTACTGGTGAGGCTTCACCTGGAGTAATGCGTGCAGTTCTGGTCTCCTTACTTGAGAAAAGATATACTGGCTTTGGAGGTTGTGCAGTGGACATTCACCAGGCTGATTCCAGAGATGACAGGGTTAGCCTATGAGGAGAGATTGAGTCACCTGGGACTATACTCGCTGGAATTCAGAAGTATGAGAGGGGATCTTATAGAACCATATAATATAATAAAAGGCATAGATAAGATAGAGGCAGGAAGGTTGTTTCCACTGGTAAGTAACACTAGATCAAGGGGACATAGCTACAAGATTTGGGGGAGTAGATTTAGGACAGAGATGAGGAGAAACTGCTATTCCTAGTGAGTAATGAAACTGTGGAATTCTCTGCTTAAGGAAGCAGCAGAGGCTACCTCATGAAATATATTTAAGACACAGTTAGATAGATTTTTTCATAGTAGGGGGATTAAGGGCTATGGGGAAAAGGCAGGTAGGTGGAGATGAGTCCACGGCCAGATCAGCCAGGATCGTATGGAATGGCAGAGCAGGCTCGACGGGCCAGATGGCCTAGTCCTGCTCCTATTTCTTATATTCTTATGTTCTGTCTTTGCAAAATCTGCACGTTCTCCCTGTGACCACATGGGTTTCCCTGGATGCTTTGGTTTTTTACCTTCTAACAATGTGCAAGAAACAAGCTGCTTCAGGAACTCAGCAGGTTGAGCAGTGTTTGTGGGGGGGAAAGGAATTGTCATGTTTCAGGTCTAAACCCTGCATCAAGATTGAGAGTGGAGAGGAAAGGTTGCCGCTCTCCTCTTCATACTGGCTATCTTCCCTCTGTCCTCTCAGTCCTGGTGCAGAGTGTCAACCCAAAACATTGACAATTCCTTTCCCTCCACAGATGTTGCTTTACCCACTGAGTTCTTCCAGCAGTTTTTTTTCTCCAGATCCAGTATCTCCAGTCCCTCATGTCTCCAGTATGTGCAGTTTGATAGGTTAATTGTCCACAGAAATAGTCCCCAGTGCCCTCCCTGGTAAATAGAATCTGGGAATCTGGGTGGGGGGGTGAGGGTGGGGTTAGGGGGAGAGTTGATCTGCATGTTGTGATTAGGATTAATGCAAATGGGCCGACATAATCTCCATGGGCCCACAGGGCCTGTTTCCATGCTGTATGACTCTATGACTCTATATGATGAATAATGTCCTAAGCAACTGAAGCTGAGTTATTAGCCTGGAGTTTGCTGAGAGTGCTAAACTGACAATGCTCATTACTAATCTCAGTTAAAGATGTGCATTTATCTTGGGCAATCCTTCATTCTCAAGTTTAGAACGAATCACAAAATCTTATTGGATACAGAACCAAACGAGGCCATTCAGCCATCATGTCTGTGCCATCTGTATGCAAGGGCCTTCCAGGTAGTCCTGCCACTCCCATTATCTCCCACAGCCCTGCAAATTTATTCCTTTCATTTCTTTTTACGTATCTATTTGGCTTTTAAATGCCCCATTTGAATCTGTCTTCATCAGGGCCCCAGTATTGCACTTCAGCCCCTAACCACTCGCTACCTTAAGACATTTTTTTCCATGCCATTTTTGGGTTGTATGCCCATCTCCTTCATTCTATATCCTCTGCACTTGACCCTTCTGCCAATGGGACAACCTTTTTTCTTCTCCATCTATAAAGTCCTCCATGATTTTAATGACCTCTAAAGACCTTTTCTCATCCTCCTCTATTCCAAGGAGAACAACTCTACCTTCTCCAGTCCACTCACCAACTAAAGTCTCTCATCTCCAGAATCACTCTTGTTAATCTCTTCTGGCCTCACCAAGGCCTTCACATATATCTGCAAACATTGTGCCCAGAACCGAACACAGCACTCCAGGTAGAACTGTTATTTTATAAAGAATCATGACGACTTCTTTGCTCTTGTTCTCTATAACTCTGTCACATTTTTTAACCAATCGGAGATTTCCCTGTGGTAAGGCTTTATAATTTGTTCTCTTCTACAAAGATACAAAGAGTATTATGCAGAGAAACCAAAACTAACCTTGCACCCAAAAAAATATGACAGCAAGCTAAATCACACCCAAACATGGCCACAACTCTTATACACTTACATCTTTTTAAATGAGTGGTTTTAATTATTTGAGGCATCCAAAATCATTCAGAAATACTCAAAAACTTTGGACAATAATAGTAAAATTTTAACAAACCTAAAGAACAAAATACTTAACTAATTTATAAAGGCCATAGATCAAGAGGGATGTGGGCCAAATTCAGGCAAATAGGACCAGTTCAGATAGACATCTTGGCCAGCATGGATGAGTTGGGCTGAAGGGTTTATTTCTATGCTGTATAACTCAATGACTCTATGATTCCATGCCCCTAAAATTCCAAAACACCCTCACATATTTTTAAAATCTGAATTAAGTAACAGTTAGAGACTATTTCTTTATAAGTATAGATCTTAGAAAGATTTTAAAAGGTTATTTAAGGTTTGTAAAGCTTATTAATGATACTAATTTCATTAATGTTTATTAACTGAAAAATATTTGAAAAACTTTTAAAATCCCTTGCATTTAACCTTCTATTAATACCAATAGGGAAACTCTCCCCGTGCATCCTTAGACTAGGGCATTAGAACTTCAAGCAAGTTCTTTCTGTAAATAGTGAACAATCAGCCCAGGTTCTTTCCCTTGGTAGAATTCCACATGGAGTTTATCTTTGGGGCATGCTCCCCAAGCTTATGGTCAATTTCTGGGTTTCCCTGTTCAAATGCACAAGTATGGAAATCACAAACATGTCATCATCTTCAAGTGTCATGGTCCTTACACCATCATTGCTCCCATGAAATCTGATCAATGTATGAAAAGGCAGTGATAATTTTATATCCTTCTTCAAAAATATGTAAAAAGGGAATAGTGTAATGACAGAGAGCATGCAACAGAAAGTTGATGAAGATTAAGCCACAGGGATGATTCATTTTGAGAAGGAGCAATACCCAAGCTAGTTTTGTTTAGAGAGGTTTCCTATCACATGACACTTGTATAAGCCATCATAAGGTAATTCATCAGTTAATAAATTTAAACTTATTGGATTTCTTCAGAATTTAGTGTGATATTGTGATCGGATAACCTTCTGTGTAAAAATCTAGATAAGTTATTACTAAAAAAAATACTTATCTCATATTCTCAATTCTACTAATTATATTCCTTTGCCTTATACTTTGGAATAGATGATGTTATTTATTGGTAAATAATTGCAACAATCCATTTTAGTGCTTGCTTGGCCTTACAGATGCAGTAGAAGTATCTCAAAATCTTATACTGGAGCCAAAAGCAATTTAATCCAGGGTACAAACTTGCATATTTGTTCCTTCAGTTCTTACTTAATGTTGTGAATCTGCACAGTTTCATGTCCATATTAGTTAATTGTATTAGTTTGTCTTTAAATATGAATATAAATTGTTTCCAACCCAATCAGTTTGAAGTGGTTAAACCTTGCAAATTTAGGCAACAGTCATTTTAAATTTTTAAATTTTTTAAAATTAAATTTTACTTACAGCGTGGTAACAGGCCCTTCTGGCCCAACGAGTCTGCGCCACCCATTTTAAACCCCAAATTAACCTACCCGTA
>JARFYF010000063.1:16523546-16535848 GCA_030265395.1 Rhina ancylostomus | reverse complement strand
TACTTTTGAATTCTACCCATATAGGCTCAGCGGATGAGTCCTCCATTGTGTCTCCTCTGAGTGCAGCTGTGAAATTGTCCCTGATTAATAGTGCAACTCTCCCACACTTCCCCCCCCACAACCTCTTTTACCTCCCTCTCTATCTTTTCTAGAGTATCAAAACCCTAGAACTTTAAGCATCCAGCCCTATCCCTCTCTCAACCAAATCTCTGTAATGGCCACAACTTCATAGTTCCATGTACTGATCCATGTTCTTAAGTTCATCACCCTGCTGTCATTATTCTCCTTAGTGGTAGGGGTCATGGGTAAGGGAAATGCTGTCAAAGAAAATCTTGCCAAGTGATTGTAGTGGACTTTGGTGGTACACAGTGCATTTGTATTGAGTTGAGAGTGGAGGAAGAGTGTTTTAGCTGGTGTGGATGGGGTTTTCAACAATACTTTGAACACTTCTGACTTCAGGTAATTTGGGGGATTAGGGCAAAAAGGAAATGAATACAATGTTGATTCCAAGTTTACTTCCAAATTATATATGACCTTGGTATGGGTATGCAATAAATTTTTCATTCCATGACAAAATTCCTGAGACTCCCTAGCTTGCAGCAATATGTGAGAACTACATGGACAACAATCATGCGGGTTGTTTTTATTCTGAATGGCTCAAAGTTTCTTGAGCACAGTTTTACCAATTTTACATATTCGTACGTGGAAATTGGCAGAAAGAAAGAAAGTTGATGCTTCAAAAGTGAATTCAGGAATAAGAAATAAAATACAATTACAAGTTTGACTGGCTTCATTCTATTGTATACTCATAATAAAGCTGCCTGCTAAAAATATGGGTGAAGGAACGGGAGCTTTAAAAGACACGATTGGTTTTCTTATTTCGACACTGAAATTGTTGGACACAAGTTGCATCAAAGGATTGATCATAATTTACTGTCAGTGCTGAAGTGTGCACTATTAGGGAAAGGGGGATGAGAATGGGATTGGGTTGTGCTTCATAGTTACTATGCACCATCCTACTGGCACTGTGCATAGAGAAGGTGCTGAAGTGGAAGCCTTTGACTTGCTTGGTGCATCTGCACAAAGCTGACTTTGATGATAGTTAGTAGTGTCTCCAAACATAAAATAAACCTTTTGAACACCACAGCACCAGAGGTGTGATTCCAATGCAAGAGTTGGCTGCAGCTTGGGTTTTGACTTGTTATATGTTTTGCAGTGGGAATATGAATGTTTTTCAGTAGGAGTACCAATACTTGGTTGCCTTATTTAAGCTGTGGGGCCTGCAACAGCAAAACATATGTCAGGCTGCTGTTTATCGATTACAGCTTGGCATTCAACACCATCACACCCTCAATACTAATCAACAAGCTTCAAAACTTGGGCCTCTGTACCTCCCTCTGCAACTGGATCCTCTACTTCCTTATCAGGAGACCACAGTCAGTGCTGAATGGTATTAATATCTTCTCCTTGCTGACAATCAACACAGGCACACCTCAAGGATGTGTGCTTAGCCCACTGCTCTACTGTCTCTACATTCATGACTGTATGGCCAGGCACAGCTCAAATGCCATCTATAAATTTGCCAGTGTTGGCAACTGTTGTTGGCAGAATCTTAGATGGTGATGAGGAAGCAAATAGGAGTGAGATCAGCTGGTTGAATGGTGTCACGAAAACAACCCCGCACTCAACGTCAGCAAGAGCAAGGAATTGATTGTGGACTTCAGGAAGGGGAAATCGGGAGAACACACACCAGTCTTCATTGAGGGGTCAGTGATGGAAAGGCTGAGCAGCTTCAAATTCATGGGCATCAACATCTCAGAGGATCTATCCTTGATGCAACACATTGATGCAATCACGAAGAAGGCATGCCAGCGGCTCTACTTCATTAAGAGTTTGAGGAAATTTGGTGTGTCACTAAAGACTCTTGCAAATTTCTACAGATGTATGCTGAAGAGCATTCTGGCTGGTTGCATCACCACCTGGTATGGAGGCTCCAATGCACAGGATTGCAAGAGATTGCAGAGGGTTGTAAACTCAACCAGCTCCATCATGGGCATAACCCTCCCCGCCCTCGAACATCTTCAAGATGCGGTGCCTCAAGAAGGCAGCATCCATCATCAAGGACACTCACCATCTGGATGTGCCCTCTTCACATTACTACCATTGGTGTAGACCCACACTCAGTGATTCAGGAACAGATTTCTGAACGGTCCATGAACACTACCTCATTAGTCCTGTTTTTTGCACTATTTATTTATTTTGGTAACTTATAGTAATTTTTATGTCTTCTACTGTACTACTGCCACAAAACAACAAATTCCATGACATATGTCAGTGATAAGAAACCTGATTCTGAACAATGAGACTTCCCTTCATTTACATGATGAGGGGAAGGTTGTTGCCCACATTCTGCAGTCCACCTTCTGGTTAAGGTGATCCATTAAGTAAAGAGTTCTGTGAGTAGTGGGTATTATTCCGAGTCAGGATGGAGTGCCTTCGAAAGAGTCATGCAGGTGGTGGTGTTGCTGTGCACCTGTTTCACTTGCTCTTTTTTGGTGGCAGAGGTCATAAGTTTTGGAGGTGATGATGAAGAAGAGGAATATAACCTTGTAGCCTCTGTAGAGATGTAGAATGTGGGAAGAGTTGGATGCCTTAAAGGAGAATCCACAAAAATGGATCTTAAAATACCCTTTGGCAGGGAAAGGTCAAGAGCAAGGATTTTACAAAATCATTCACTTAACCTTCTGTGGACCATAAAATGTACTTCTGGCATTAAGTAGATTTTACTAATACTGTATCATCATTTCACAAGCAATATACTAATAATAATACCATGTCATTATAGCTGAACTTAAATTTGCCTGTCTATAGTTGGTGGGGACACTGGCAGAAGGGGTGATGCCAAAATTCTAACATTGTAAAGCAATGTATGTTATCTTCACCAGATTTTCTACCTCTGTTCAAAATTAAGTGATATTCAGAGATACTTTTATCCATCTGTGTTGATGGCTGTGAGATAGTTTGCTAATGCAGTTTCTTGTTCATTAATAACAAAAAGGTAATTATTATTTACCCTCAGAATAATTGCCATTGCAGACAGTGATTAGCTTGTTCAATTTAATCGAAATTGGCCACAGCTCATCAAACTCTAAGTCAGACCCAAAATGCTAAAATTAAAATCAATAATACAAATGAAAACCTGTCTCCATCTGCAGCGCAGATGTGCGCTTGGGTGGTAGTCTGCTTCTTTTTCAGCTGTCTTGTTCTGGAAGAACAACTTAAAGAGGCAAATTGAAGTCAAAAGGTGACCATTCTGCTCTTGCTGGATTTAAATTGTGATCATTCTTCGTCAGTTGTTCAGAAAAAGAAAAAAAAATCAAAAATTTTCAGCACCTTGCATCATTATTTCTCACTTTTTTAAAGAAAAATAAAAGATTATTTCACTTTTGGTTATGCTTCAGTGGACTTCACTTCTGTGATATAGTATCATTAAATTTACTTTAGGATATACATTGCAGAGCATGGGTGATTGCACAAAATGACATATTGATCGCAAATTGTGAATGTGGCATTCGTTCTCTTCTCTTGTTTCCATTCCCTGGCTCTGCTGAGATTGCAAATCCACAGTAGCTGGCTGTTTATCACTGTGGCAAGCACAGTTTGCTGTGAGAATTTTTCATCCAATAACATGGGAATATTTAAGATCAAGGCAACCACTCCAGAAAACAGTGGCACAATTGACTGATTGATTTTGAAAACAGAATTTGTTTGTAGACAATCGGTATAAACTTTTTTCTACGGAGAAATTGTCCTGCTTTTATTGGGAGAAGTTGCTATAATTTTGGTTTTAAATTCTAAGTTCTGTTTCCTCCTATCACTAGACTAGAAATTATGTGTGATGTCCATTTTTTTTATATAGAGCTATTCTCTCCAATCTTAATTTTACCTGAAGTAGATAAAGCTAGAGGTGGCTTCCAAGTGAAATCTTGGCTATCGTAAAATTGGTGTGAATGCTTCTGCACCTTCTCCATGTTTGTGCACCTGACCTTTTCCCAGTAACAGAAGTGCATCAAGTGTTATCTCTAGTCAAACAATACCTACTTCTGATCATATTTACATAGCTTGGGGCAGAAAACTGCTGTTGAACAGTCTCACTAGAACTAGCGAAACATCATGCTAGTTTACTGTATCTATTATGTTAAGTACGCTCTGTGGATATAGGGAATCCTGACTGGGCAGGTTCACAAATGACTGTGGACTGCTGAAACATCTTCCAAAGTCGTCAGCATATGCTACAATTGACAGTGATTGTTTCCTCCAGCATCCAATCACACAATGACTATTATATGTTCTTGCCAATCAAAGATATCAGCCAGTGTAAGAGGAAGAGGAGTAAAGGGAACATGAGGTGGTGTCTGGAGATCAGAAAGAAGTGAGAAGCTGCTAGGGGAGATGGGGTGTCCTCGCACAGCATCTGCATTCCCATTTTCTGCTGAGTGGAAAAGACAGGCATTGGCTCCGTGGGATATTAGGAACCTAACAGCAAGATGATTTTCTTGAAGAGTCTGCAAAATATAATCCTCAATGTAAAACAAGTGACTCCTTCCATACCACTAAAGGTAACACAAACGTAGTATACCAGTAATTATCCATATGCATTCTGCTTTGAAGGGTGACCAGCATTAGATAAAACACTTCAAAGAATGACTCATTGTCCTCATAACTTTAAGTGACTTACTACAAAATCTCTTTGCTAATCTGTGTTTACCTCAGCTCCACATTACAACTCTAAACTTTGTTTGAAATTGTGACCCCTTTGGACTGAAGCTAAAAAATTAATAGTCAACATTGTAGTTATAGCATTTGAAAATAATGTAAATAACATAACAACATATTGATCAGATTGTCATTCGTTGAGGAAGAAGATGCATTTAGGGGCTAAAACCTTTGAGCTAATAAAATCCATAATCATTGAGCAATGAGAAACATCTCATGAGACTCCATTTGAGGTTAATTTAAAGCCATTACCAATCGGCCATTTCAGGATACACAATGGGTCACAACCGATGAATTATCAGTCCCAAAAGCACAACACCGCACTTCATTGGTAACAATTGGGTCAAATAATGTGGTGTTGTAGCGGCTAGCTACACTGAATAAAGACACGAGACACTTGTTTGGAGTCCAAGAGTCGAATGAATGACTGGGGTGTGCTGCCCCTTTAATAAACACAGTTCCCGTGCTGACGTCACACACAGGTCACATGACCTTCCCACACGCGGGCTCCACTAGCCCAACAAAGAAGGAGTGCCCCGCGCCATCTTGTGTTGGGGCCTCCGACGACGCTCGCGATCCTGGGAGCCGGTTCGTGAAAGGTAAGTCGCCACAGTACCACCTTTTGTCACTGCCCACCCTATTCAACTGCAGTCTCAGAGGTAGGATTCTGCCATGTTCTGATGTTTGCTCAGTTGCTGATGAAAGTTTGTTTTGGGCATAGAAACAAAATGGCACAAATGGACTACATTTATAATGAAGATGATTTTAGGGTTTAGAAATTCAATACCACAGTGGCCTTTGTAGAGTGCTAACTGGCCTCCAGAGTCTGCAATATGGTGTACAGAACATGCACTCTCTGTCATATTGATTTAGATAAGAAAATAAGAATCCAGGGTCCACAATTAATTTTTACATATTCAAATAATGGGCTAATGTTTGCATGAGGTTGTATGGTTCATGAAAGTTAGTTTTTTTTGTGTTAACCCATGAGCTTTCCTTCAGAGCATTACTGCAGACCATCACCTACAAGCTTTTAAAATATACATACTTGAAGGTGGAGCTAAGAGAAGCAGCTATCACTTTAAAACCATTCTTAGTGTTGCTATTCCCTTGCAAATCACTATTGCCACTTTTTCCTACTTTCAGGGATGACTTATCTCTCTTGATTACCTCCTTCTTCCTCCAGCACTCCCAATTTCTAGTTGCTCCACTTCTTGCCTCTATCCCCTTCCCCATCCTCTTTAAAGACTTGTACCAAGTGATATCAATGAGTCCTCTTCATCAGCTGGAGATACTCATCCATTGTTCACAGTTCAAACTGAGGCCCCAGCACAAAGATTACCTGCTCCTTAAGCCGAGCTTTTCAGACATGGGAATCATTCCCGGAGCATTATTTTTCAAATCTAGGTGTCCGTTTTGTATTTTAGAAATTCCTCAGTCAATTCACTCAGAATTAGATCTAGCTAAGAAAATAGGTGCCTATGGCTCACATGGTAGGCTGGTCCAGAAGGTTAAGGCACATGGGATCCAAGGCAGGGTGGCTAATTGGATTCAAAATTGGTTTGGTGATAGGAGGGGAAAGGTGGCAGGATGTTTTTCTGATTAGAATTCTGTGACTAGTGGTCTACTGAAGGGATTGGTGCTTGGACCTTTGCTGTTTGTGATATGTATCAATGACTTCGATGTGAATGTAGGAGGTGGGATTAGTAAATTTGCAGATGACGTGAAAATTGGTGGTGTGGATAGTGAGGAAGGTCGTCTAAGGTTTAGGCAAGATATAAATCAGATGGAAAGTTGGATGGAGCATTGGCAGGTGGAATTTAATCCTGTTAGGTGTGAAATGGCACATTTTTGGAAGTCAAATAGGAGCAGGACATGTACGTAAATGGTAGGGAGCCAAGGAATGTTGATAAATGGTGAGATCTAGGGGTCCAAGACCATTGTTCCCTGAAAATGACAACACAGGTCAATAAGTTGGTGAAGTAGGCATATGGCATGCTTGCCTTCATAGTTAGGGCATAAAATATAATTAGGACGTTATGTTGAAACATTACAAAACACTGGTTAGGCCACATTTGGAGTATTTGGTGTTCTGGTTGCCACACTGTACAAAGGATGTGATTGCGCTGGAAAGAGTAAAGAGGAGATTCATCGGGATGTTGCCTGAATTGGACTTTAGTTATGGGAAGAGATTGGACGGGTTGTGTTTGTTTTCTGTGAACCGAAGGAGGCTGAGGGTGACCTGGTAGATGTGTATATATAAGATTATGAGAGACATAGATGATCAAAATCTTTTTCCCTTGTTAGGAGTATCAAAAAATAAAGGACATAGGCTCATAGGTGAGAGGAAGGATTTTTAAAGGGGATCCATGGGTTAAGTTTTTGCATAGAGTGGTTAATATCTGGGCAACCCAGCAGAGAAGATGATGGAATCAGATGCATTAACTATGTTTAAGAGGCAGTTAGACAAACACTTAAATATGCAAGGCATTGTGAGAAAATGGAATTAGTGCAGATGGGCAAAAAGGTCAGCATAGAACATGGTGGGCTGAAGGGCCTGGTTCTGTGCCGTATGACTCTAGGACTCTAAATCTGGCTCACATTCAGCACTGAACATTCAGTAACCAAAAGGTTAAGCATACAGTTTCTCTCAGGCATCCCTCAAGGATGACTTGCTTGCGCTCTGGTTTTCTGGTTTTATGAGGTGACCGTTGAGGCCAATATGTGAACTGCAAACTCTTCCACAAATGTGGCAGGAAGTCCTCCTGATAAATGCGCTTGAGGTTCTCAATACCATGCTAAATTCTCCCCCTCTACTTTGAGTAATCAAGTGGTATTCCTGAGAATTAGTGGGATGTTGCATTTTTCAAGGATGCTCTGAGCTCATTCTTGAACCTTTGCCCCATCAACCTGGTAATGACTTCTCAGAATAGAGTGCCAGCTTCAGGAATATTCAAACAATGTGAAGCAACAAAAAATCTGCTGGAAGAACTCAGCAGGTCCAGCAGCATCTGTGGGAGGAAGGGAACTGTTGACGTTCTGGTTCGAAACACTGCAACAGGTCTGAGAGTGAAGAGGCAAGATGGCCAGTATAAAGAGGGGAAGGGGAGTGGCAAGAAAGGATTCCGAGGTGATTAGTGGATTGAGGAGGGGGGGGTAAGATGACAAGCAGGTAGTGCCAGTTAGAGGATCTGAGAGGGGGTCGAGTTGGGAGACAGTGGCAATGATTTCACTCTCTCCCAACTCAATCCTCACTTACCTCCCCTATCTGGCACTATCTGCCTGTGATCCTACACCCCTCTTCAGTCCACCAATTGCCTCAGAATCCTTTCTTACCACTGTCATTCTCTTCACACTGGCCACCTCACCTCTCCACTATCAGTCCTGGTGCAGCGTTTCGAACCGGAATGTCGACATTTCCTTTCCTCCCACAGATGCTGCTCGACCCACTGAGTTCCTCCAGCAGATTGTTTGTTGCTCCAGATTCCAGCATCTGTGTTCTCTTGTATCTCCAAGCTTGGAGTAGAATTGATATCACAGAAGGGATACAATTTTGTCAAATCAGATCATTTTTGCAATTATTTTGTAGCTGTTACTCAGTTGTAGCAATCTCATTGTCCTTTCCAGAGCTAGATTAAAGTCCCAGTTCAAGTCTCATCCCAAACAGTTCAGTACATAACTTATAATGGTATTTGAATGTCAGACTGAGATCCAGATAAAGCATTTGGAGACCCTCATGGCAACTTGAGATGTGGAAGACCCCACAACAAAATTTAAAGACCAATTGAGTTTCTGTGTCCTGCTCAACCACTTATTGTCAACACAATAATCTGGGTCACATGTTTCATTCCTATTTAAGAGACTTAGTTGTATGCAAATTGTCTCCTGTACTTCCTACATTATAACAGCAACTGCATTTTAAAAGCACTTCATTGGTTCTAAGTTACTCTGGGACTTCCAGATGTTGTGAAAAGTGCTGTGCGAATGTGTCATTTTTTTGCTTTTTCAATTAAATTTGAGAGACGTGGGACAGTATTGGCCAAGTTCTCCTTCACATATCTAAAGGTGAGGCATTCAGAACATTATTTGAACAGCATTTGATTTTTTACTATCTTTTGACTTTATTTTACGTTTTGTTCCTTGGCCTTTCACAATTTCTTTAGTTTCTGAATTAACTTCTATTAAATATCTTCTCTGCACTTTATTTTCCCTTATATTACCATCGTTAAATTAATCTGAATAGCGGGTTTTCTTTGATACTGGCACTAATCACACAGATTTTGTTGTTACAGGGCGTCCATTTTAACTAAACTCTCAAATACCACACTCAGAGATGCATAGAATAGTAAAAGGAATGAACAAAAAAAAGTGCTTAGTTCGGAAAAACAAACAATTGAGATGAGAATCCAAAACTAATTTCAATATGACAGCTGTTGAGTTTGTGGACATGCAAAATGTACACTTTCTCAACAGATATGAATTTGAACAGTTGAAATCCACTGTACCAGTAATCTACGCGTCTTTGATGACATTAAATGTTTACCAAACTTCAAAAGACTTCACAAACATTTTCCTCAATTTTCTAAATTACAACTTTTTAAAGAATTTGCACTGTGGATCTTGCTAATCAAGATCCCATGAAAATGTTCAAAATGAGAGAAGGTCCCAATTTTTCAAATACCTCATGCAGAATGTACCCACAGAAATAAGTTTATTGCCCCAATGTCAGAGATATATTTTGCCTCAATAAATCTTTAAAAGTAGAATATCTTTGAGATAAACTGTGCTCAAATCAGCCATTTAACACTGTTGTCTTTCAAAAATTATACTCTAGTCCTGGATTGTTTAGGAATTACTCTAATTACATGTATGCTAGTTAGGCCAGTGAATTGGCCACACCCAGCTCTAGGCAAAGTTCAGTGAATGGAACCATTCATTTGCATTGGATTCAAATACAGGTCACAAAAATGACAGGATAGAGTACCAATTCAAATATACTTTGAAACATTTTTTTTTCCAAATCCAGTTTGACTAATTACTATTTGTCAAAGGTAGAGGGTAAAAATATGTTTTTTTACAACAGCATTTTAAACAGTACATTACAGTGAACAAATTGTGTTGTTTGGGCATGTGGTGGTTGGGACAAAGTTACAGAAATTTTTTTGCAACTTAAAGAACAATATCTTCATGCACCAAGTAATAGTGAAAAGTACACAAACTTTAACAAAAAAAGAACCTTCTAAAATGACCAAATGGTAGTTTGCCATCTTGGTCCCGAAAGCATTGTGCTGCAGAGCAATTGGATCCAAATTCATGCCAAGAATTTTCCCATGCTGAGCCATTCATCCTGTGAAATGCTATCAGAGAAGGCACATTATTCCACACTTAATACTTTCCCATGAGGAGGAAAGAAACTAAATTTACAGGGCTGAAACGCCCTTCCTGACAGCTAGATTGTTTCAGAGGAAATGAGAAATTCAGATTCATAAATAGGAATGGGAGCAATGAAAGAACTTTAAAACAAAATCAAGAGAAAAATCTGCAAAGGTGCTTTGATTTCATTCCTCTGATCAATGAATGGCCTTAAAATTGTGTAGAGCCTGTTGTTTAGTTGTCTCTAATTTGGCAAGAAATTATTGCACATCACGGCATCTGTCAAATTGGTAAGGGTGCTAGTGTCTGTGGTGCAATTACATGCCAGAAGTATGCAGAGTGACTAATCATGATGGTTGTTCATGTGCATAAATGATTGAAGACTACTGTGACAAAATTTGACCTCAAAGGTAGCTGAAGTCATTCGTGTTCAATTTGCACAAGGGATCTAGCTAATAACAGCAAAAAGAAAGCTCCATTTCCGATATTTTTTAAGGATTATCAATAAGCTGCAGGTTCTTTTAATGATTTGCAGTGTGTTGTGAGGAGTAAGCTGCCTTTTGTTGTTTTGTTGTTTCTAGACATGGCTATGGGTGTGACAGAATCAAAGACTATACCTTCACTTCAAGAATTTCACAAAACCAAGTTGCTCTCACACATGGGTATTTTAGTTATTTGGAGTCCACCACAATAGAGAGCATTAAGCAAAGGAGAGTAAATCGCTAGAAGATGCAGGAGAGAAGAGGGAGATGGGGAAGGGAGCGGAGGAGGAGGTGGGGTATTCATCTGGAGGCCTGACACAAGAAGGCTGCTTAGGGAGCAAGTCTCTTCTGCACGGAGCAAGTGAGGTGGCTCCTGTTAATACCAACCTGCTGAGGCAGAACACGTCACAACCAGCAGTCTCGGTTAGTATAATAGCATGACCAGCATAGACATTGTTGGCATCTATTGTTCATCTCTAGTATTTCATGAGTGAAGAGAGAGCTAAAAATTAATTGCACTGGTGAGTTTAGAATTACATACAGGACAAACTGGGTAAGGATGGTAGATTTCCTTCTTCAACAGACATTCATGAACCAGACATTACATGAGGTGAGATTAAGTAGGCTATACCTGCAATCTCTAGAGTTCACTCACTAAGTACATTAAAGGCAGAGAATGATAGCCATTTAGACAGTGAGGGAATCAAACAATCTGGGGTTAGTGCAGGAAAAGGGAGCTGAGATAAAAGATCAGCCACTGTCTTACTGAATGGTAGAGCAGGTACGAAAAGCCAAATGGATCTCTCCTGCTCCTAGTTATTATGTTCTTTAGATGAGGAAGGTGAGAAAAAAGAAAACAGCAACAAGAAGATTAGTGAGGTCTCGTGTCAGAGATTGCAACAATGATCCAACTGCATCATTAATAAAAACTGATCTAGTTCCCATTTGGCATAAGCTTTCAACCTATCTTTCCTCTCCAGCTGATCATCACAATAAAATTGAAATCAATGCCAAATCAACATTCCATACCATTTTTCTTCTTGCAATTTTGAGAAAAACCATGCACACATGAACTAATGCTTGTGCTTGTTTTCTGCATGTATTTGCCTGTCCTCGTGCTGCTACTTGGTGTAACTCCAGTGGTTGTCCCACAGCTGCTCATAAGCTGCTGACTTTCCAGGAAGAAGGATGCAAGAGGCCTTGGAGGACAAGAGAGGAACACAGGGCTCAGAAACCCTGGATCCTGACCACAACTTCTCACCATGATTGCTGTAGTCTAGCTTGCCTCACTGAGGAGCAACTGCACAGGCACCTACATCTGCTCTGACAAAATGGCACTTGGGAGATCATAAATGCTGTCAAGAGGAAATATTCATGTTCCAGGGAGCCTCTGCTGTTTTCCTAGGATGGTGTATCAGCAATCCACATAATCACTTAGAGGACCATTGCTGATCTGCCATGAGCCTAGAAGCCTCACTGAACATTCATCTCCAAAAGCTAATGTAAACAGTCTGGGCTTAGATGACAGAATCCAGTCATTGGGAGGCTTCTACTTGCTGTGTTATGAAAGTTGTGATGCCAGTCACCTGACATAGTACTCTAGGCTGTTTCCTGGAAAAGATGGAAGTATGCAAAGCTTTGTGAAGGATAATCGATTCCTAGTGCTCCTTC